>JAVCKT010025861.1:31412-43020 GCA_032273925.1 Rhynchotus rufescens
TTCCGTCCGTCCTTCCGTCCTTCCTTCCGTCCTTCCTTCCTTCCTTCCGTCCTTCCTTCCTCCTTCAAATTTGTTGTTCAGCAATGCTATTTTCCCCAGATTTATAGCTCAGCTTTATTTAGCATAATTAACAGAAGCGAACCACAAGTTGACATAGTCTAACCCTTATGTTTTCATTGTGTCCTTCTAAAGCCCAACATCCCGAAACAACTGCCTATGCAAGAGTCTCTGATTCATTTGCAAAAAAAGTTGTTTTAAGTCTTAGAATTGTAAGGACAACTTAAAAATTATATAAGTTCAGTAGGCTCTAACCTATAGGCTCTAAAATATAGAAGGAAAACACCCCATATTGTAATGATTTGAAGATTTTATCATTTTTAGCCAAATTAAACTCTGGAAGAAAATGAATCATGAGTTTCCTGTAGCTGGAATTGACAATAAGAGCTTGAAATGGCTGAGCTGGGCTTGAATTTAAGTATGAACTTAAAGAGCCATTCAAGTCATTAAACACAATGGACATTTTCACTATCTTAACTATATATTCACTATAGATTACATTTATGCATGATAGGGGTTCTTCTGACTTGTCCTATAGGAGTTGTTTATGATCTCTGTATTCTTCTAGAAATAATTATCATGAATACTTTACTAAGGGGTACTAATACACCTTTGAAAGCAAGCTTATAAATGTATATACACACATACACACGTGTGTATTGTTATATATGCATATGCATATATAAGTATTATTTTTATCATCATATGGTGGTTTCTTATATGCTCCCCTAGGCATAACAGCTTATTAATTTCATTTCTGTACTCCTGAGTGCTCAACTTCATGGTCTTTGGCGCTTATTCAAAAAGGCACTTAGAGAAAATCTTAAATAATATTTCTGCAGAAATATACTAGATGAATGTATTTTTTAGATTAAAGGCGAAGATGAAGAAAAAAAAAGGAAAAATAAAGAAGAAAAAAGGGGGAAAAGGAGCTCTTAGCATTTTGTAGCCCTGTGGTTTATTAAATATCTCAGTTCTGTGTACAAATCATCCACTTTCTTTATAGATAATGTGGTGGTGCAGGCTAGACCTACCTGGATGCTGCAGTATAAAGACTTGGCAAAAATTTATTTGTACTTAGTGTTCATTTGATAATGTCTGTGTGCCTTTTCTGTATGGTTTGTTGTTTCTCAGTAGCATAAGTTTTGTTAATGCTTGAGTTTGGATGGAATTCACATGTGCAAGTGCAATAACAATGTAAAGAGAAACGGTTGTTATTCTGTATTTTCTGTCTGCATGATTTTTTCTGTCTTTAAATTTTATCATCTAATCAAGCAGCAGAAATGCGAGATCAGTGACATAAGGTAAATATCACCCAGTAAAATTCATAGATCTCAAGTATTCAAAGTAAATGATCCAAGCAAACTCCTCCTTATTTTTCCAAGCTATTTGTAGCATACTTGTGAAGAATGCTTACATCAGTAGGAACCAGGATTGCTTCATGATCAAGGAAATATGCTTAAGATATCATATGCTTCATATGTAATGAAAATCTCTGAAATCTCAATTGCCTATTTTTCAGGAGAATTTTTTTTTTTTTTTTTTTTTTTGGGAGCTGTGCAACATGTTGTTTGAGTGCATGTGCACAGCTCAAAATCTTTCCCTTGCTCAGAAAGATCAGGTCAAGTGGTAGACTGAAATATGGGCAAATTTATTTAAAGATCCTGAACAAATTCAAATTCATGGTGGTTTCTAGGTGGTTTCTTGTATGCTCCCCTAGGTATAACAGCTTATTAATTTGATTTCTGCTACAGGACACCAGGAAAAATAAGAACATTCATAGGCAGAATCCACTTCTAGTTAGTAAGAAATTTCTGAGATCCAGCTTTCATATATGCTTACTTAAAGTCCTGAAATTTATTAGAATATCAAAGAGGAATTCAAGGAGGAAGCCACTTTCTCTCCCTGTGGTGAATCTGCCCACTCAAGAAAAACTTATTCTGCTGAGCACTAACCATTAGAAGATATGATCTAAATGTACTCCAAGCATTCACTTCAAAGATATATAGCTTATTGGTGTAATAGGAACCCACTCGCAGTCTGAATAGTGAAAAAAAAAAAGGATAAAAAGATAAAAAGATAAAAAGATAAAAATAATCTGAAGAGACTCATGGCCATACCAGTTTGTGACTCCTTAATGTAATACTCCACATCATGCAACAAGGAGTTACTGTGTTTCTTTTTACCAGCACAGTGACAATACACAACAGAGAAAAGGAAAGTCCAGTAGCAAGGCAAGACATCTATTCTATACTGTCTCTGTGAGATGTGATAGCAAACAAAGTCTTGATCTGTGGGAGGTTATAGGTTTCTAAAGAGAATTTTAAGGAAAATTCATGTACTTAAGCAATGTGCAGACCTCAAATCCTCTTCCTAATCCTACATGTGTTCAGTAGTCACTGTGAAGTTCCCCTGATGTGTAGGAGGACTCAGAGGTTGGAGGACTCAGTTCAGCGGCCAGCACCTAGACATCTAGTAGCAATTGAAACAGCTGGAAATAACTGAAACATCTGCATAAGGTGGGCAATGTAACTCAGATGCTATGGAAGACCTGACATCTCTGCAGGGACAGCTGGAGACTAGGCTGTATACCCCGGGACACCTCAAGTGGTGCCAGTTATTTATGGGTGGGCAAGTGAACACCTGACCTTCTCCTCCTGTAAATACCGAGGACCAAAGCTACAGGTGTTGAATGCAAGCCCTCACAAACCATGGAGTCTGCAGCCATTTCTATTAAAAATTGATAGAGGTGCAGATGTCACAGTAGCTAGTGATAGGAGCTCTTGCCCATGGTGTTTGATTAGATGCACAAAAGCAGCATTCAGAAAAGGGAATTAACTGTTGATTCTCCTTCCCTCAGAAGGAAAATGCCCAGAACAGCTGTGTATGTTATCAGACAGATATTAGTTCTTTAGAGTTTCCCTAGCATGGTGCCTGAGCAGGAACTGAATACCTGAGATTGCTTCCCCACCAAAATTGTCTACTGCTGGGAGGCTGGAGCACTATTCTGAAAGACAAGAAATGTGGAAGTTTAAAGAAGATTCTGAATGTTTCCTTCTTCCTGGATTAGGATCCCAAATCCTAACATGTTATTGAGTTGCTTCTCTTCTTATATTGTAACAGATCAAAGTGATACCCATTCCAGCTTGGAGAGGAATGACTGAGATGGTGAGCAAGCAGAAGTATAAGGGCTAGGAAACTTCACCTGGTGTTTTCCCAGGGTCTTAACTACCTTAGCCAGAAAAGGCAGGGTTGTATTCAACACCCTTTCTTCCAACATTTCCTTTCTGTTAGCTTAGGTAACACCGTGGGCCAGATGGCTGCTGAGAATACTTTTTGAATACTT
Source organism: Rhynchotus rufescens (assembly GCA_032273925.1). Classification (NCBI taxonomy): domain Eukaryota; kingdom Metazoa; phylum Chordata; class Aves; order Tinamiformes; family Tinamidae; genus Rhynchotus; species Rhynchotus rufescens. Next base: position 34,816 of record JAVCKT010025861.1, read on the forward strand.
TCCATGCATTTCATGGTAAAATTAGGCATGAACTGCAGTTTTGATCTCAGACCAAGAATATAGGAACAGTTATACCAGGTTATATTGCAGGTCACTAAATCCACAGTGAAATTCAAAAGAAACAGAAAGAGGTTGTTTTTCATACAATGGTTAGTTGACCTAGTGGAGATAAAAAAAAAAAATTACATGGATGGATAAGTAGTAGTGGGAGGAGGCTGGATAAGTACTCAAAAGAGAAATCCTTTGGGACTACTAAACTGACAAATGGCATCAAGCTGAAGAGTTCCCTGAACTGAAAACACTTGGAAGAGCTTGTGGGGAGGAATTGCTCTTATTCTCTGCTAAGAATCTGCTTATGGTCGACTACTGAAAAAAAAGGCAGCTCAAACAATTCCTGGGCCTGAACCTACATGGTTTGTGTTGTATATTAGTCTATATTCTGTCTCTGCCACTAGTAGATCCTTAGGGAGAAGCCTAAGGGCAGCATGAGGGTAATGGAGTATTTGGTGTCCCTGCCTTCAGCAGCTTGTAGCTCAGGTGATTCCTGAACTGACTGTATGACATTTGGCATATTTGGCTGATGACAGTTTTTTATGGATATAGCCTCCAGATCTAGATGCAATAGTGTAGACGCAGGTTAAAAGAGCTGGAGAAGCCAAGAAACAGTTTGACGTTCTTGATTTGCTCGGTAAAATATTTATTGCATTTCCTAAAAGTAATGGAACTTGAAGAGTTGACTCCATCTCCTGCTGAGACTCCTGATAAAAATGATGTATTCACACAAACTAACAAAGCCTCTTTTAAATATATATGGCTGATAATTAATGTCATTGTGGTTCTGTTTCACTCATGTCACTAATAATTTCCACACAATTAAAGCATTTCTGTTAAAGGTCATTGAAGAGACTGTCTAAAATGAAGACAGGACTTGATATGTAAGCACACAGTTGCAGATACATTAGTTTTGTGCTGCGTTGTGCCAGATTCAGCCAGTTAAGTGATACTTAGCCCTTTTGACAGGCCCCCACTCATGCCCAGTGGTGAAGAAGTATCCCGATGCTGGGAAATTTAGACACAAATTAGGTTGTTTGGATTGAGTGGAAGATTGCCTTGCTTGTTCTCCTATTTCATGCTTTAAACTCCATTATTTTTCACTTTTGGTTTTCAATTTTAATAACCTTTGTAAATGAGATGACTTTTAAGGTAAACTTTAAAGCACAGTTAAAAGGGAAAGAGATTTGTCACTCAGACATTAAATAAGGACCAGAAGTGTAAATCAAACGTTGAATGCTACTGTGGGCTTTCAGTGTATCTATATAGCTGAAATGCACTTATCCTATCCCTCTTGTCTGCAAATTCTTTGAAAGTAGAAGTTATTGAAATAATTTCTTGTGCTGCAGCAGGACAACCACAGGCCTCCCGGTCTAACTTCCAGAGTCAGTGGTTCCATTGCACATTTTCCCTGCCCTGCTTGATCAGTATTGAAAATAAACATTGTGTTCTGAAGTCATTTGTTCTTTGATCTTGTTTTCTGAGGAGGGCACTGGGGACCAGAGTATGGATAGAAGATAATGTCTTTCTCTTTTTAACACATAATGTTTACAGGGCAGCTTTTAAAATGACATAAATTCTCCATAACTTTTCTGATTTTTGTGCTCATACTTCATTATTAAAGCAAGCAGGCCACAAAAGCCTGTCTGTAACTGCATCAGTAAGACAAAAGAACTGATATATGCAGTGTGAAGAGGCAGGGCAAAGTTTCTTGCTTGGTGTGGCATGTAAATAACATTCGCTTGCCCTTGTCTCACTTTTCAGTTGACTGTGTCAAATCTAGTTGTGCAGTGTGTGTGTCAAATGCTGAACACTGCCACCAGAGCATGACTCCTGGCTTTTCAGCTATGGATCATCACTGCCACCATGATACAAATAACCTGAAAAAGCTTATTTGGTGGAATAAATATTAGAAAGACCGAGGAGATAAGCTGAAACATAGATGACTACAAGTATCTTTTGCACAAGAGAGGAAAGAGGAAGCGCTGGACCAAACAGAGCAGAAGGAAAGAAAGAATCTTGTGTCAGGTATGGAAAAAAAAGAAAAGAAAGAAAAGAAAAGTAGTATAAAGGCAGGAGGAGAGCAGGAAGGAAACAAGCAGATGAGCAGAAGATGTAATCCTGAAACTATTGGATTGCCTTCGTCGTGACTCTTGCAAACATGTGTCCCCAGATGGAGAGCTTTCTAACTTCATTTTTCTTCAAAACAGCTAAGTCATTGAGTCACTAATGTTGAGATTCACAGTGGGAGAATTAAGGCTTTTTTTCCTCAAAAAATTTTGAGAGATGGAAACAATTCTTATTTTTCTACAAGTGCACCAGGAATGACTACTTAGCCAGGCTGGCATTTGTCTCAGTTGAGCAATCAGTGAGGATGTTTGGAAGAAAGCATAGCATGTGTGTGGAGAGTGGGAGCTGCTTTCCATTAGTTTCCATCTCCAGAGAGAGAGATATGTGGTCTGCTAGAATCCATGGTCTGCAAAACATTAGGTACCAGTCTTATGATTTCCACCTTCACTAATTACAACTTGAGAACTTCTATATCCATGAGAAACTCGCTTTCTGTGACTGAGACAGATCAGATTTCTTTTTTTTTCTCTCTTTTTTTTTTTTCTTTTTCTCTTCTTTCCTAATTTCTACAATCCCAAGCCTATATAACTCCAAGTCTGGAAATTTTGGTCAAAACAACAGTTGAGCTTACTGCAGATGTAAACAGGTGTAAATGGGTAGTCAACTTTTGATTAGCTGTGTGAAGATTATTTAAGTTGTGGATTAACCACTTCCCCCTTTCCACCTTATTTTCATTATGTTTACTACCTCATTTTTCATTTTAACTTTGTTTTTCAAAGTTAAATATATTTACTTGCAGCCTAATTTACATCTGTTTTGTATTACCCATGCTTTTGCTTTGCCTGGGTTATTTTCTCTCCAACTCCCCCATTGCCCTTGGTAATCAAGAGTTCATTATATGAAAAATAATGAAAAAATGAAATGTGTAACCAATATTTTTTTTTTGTACAAAATGAACATTAGGTTGGTCCATAGAAATATAATGCTTATCCTATTACAGTAGTTAAAATTGGAATCTATCTAGTAATGTGTCTTGTGTTATAAGCTTGTAAGGCAGTGGTATGTTACAGAGCTAGCCTGTTTACTAGTTAAAGCAAGGGACAGAACAGGCAGACCTGTGTTAGTCCCCTCCTGTGTCACCAGCTTGACATGAAGGGGATGCATGTGTACACGAGTGACTGCTTGCGCTGTAGGGGTTTTGGTTCCTGAGTGTCCTGTCTGGACAGTGAGGCCACACAGGCCTCCCCAGCACAGGTCCCCGTCAATGGGGCAGTTGCCATCATTGATAATCCAAAACCTCATCCATGAGAATATTTCGTATGAAACCGTTTTACCACATATGAAGTGGAGATCATCCATCTAGTTGCCGTGAAGGATTTTATTTTCCTTGATTAAGTAGTGTTTTCGAAGCATGGAGAAATGCCTGGAAAGTATAAAACTGTTGGCATTGGGCTGCCCAAGCTGTGGGACTGCAGTGACTCATGCCTGCTTATTATGTCCTTGTGGTTTGTCTCCATCCATCTGTTGTCTCATGAACAGCAGCTACGGAAGGCCTGGCTCTCTCTGCATGGTGCCTAGGACAAGAGTCACTAGGTCAAGATTACTACACCTTGTGGCACTAAGTATTGATAATAATAATCAGTAAGTGCTCATAATATGGATGTAGAAACAACCAGGTAAAACAAGAGGTGCATCTTCTTTTGCTTCAATCCTTCTCTTTGGTCTTAAATTATTACTGTAGTTAAATGAATAATTTTTTTATGCCTTGGTGTTTGTTTTTGGTGATGACTTGCTGTGTAAAATACCAAGTGTTTTTCTTTAAGTAGAAATACTGTCAGACTTCTGAACATGTGTTAATTCCAAGTGTTTTGGTCTCTTGCTTGTTATTCTCTGTTTCACGTCTCTACTGTCTTTCACAGCCAGTATTGTTAATTCACCCTGAGATATTGCTTCTCTTATTTCTTCAATGATTAGCTAATGTAGCTTAATTTTAGAGAGGAGTATGCATATTAAATGGCCTGCTGCAATCAAAATGCTTTTTAGTTTTGAAGTTTCTTTAATGCTGTTACAAATGTGTTCTTTGTTATAACGCCTATTTATACTACTGAGAGTTCTTTCCTGTAGATCATTTCATTTGTGCAAATTACAGAAATATAAGTATAAATAAATTAAGGAACATTGCCCTTCCTCATGAGCAGTGAAAAGGAGAAAATTTATTTGGTACAGCTATAAAAGGGGAATTCACTGGAGAACTGGATGGCAGGCGAGATGGGTAATGTAGGATTTCACCACCAGGACTTCCATACAGGTCCAATGTGGGCCAGCAAATAAATAAATGCTAGTATCTTCACCACAGCAATTGACAAAACAAAATATCAGGATGGATAAGTTCTGGAATAGAAAATAATTCAGACAAAACAATGTAACTATTTTTTTTTTTTTAATTAACAGTAACATTTCCGAAAGATAGCTTTCTGGCAGGAGATTTAAAAGAGCTTTTTTTCTTTCTATTTTGTCTTACCCAGACTTGCTAGAGGTGAGATACACTTGTGCACTATGGCAGACAGAATTTGGTTGTAAGGCCCAAGCGGGATCCTTCTTGGTCCAAAAGGGCAGGTTAAATCTGCGTTTCCACTGGGAGGGTTTCACTGGCTGCCACCGCTGTTTCCTGGGTGCAAACAGGCAGGTACAAGGTCTGTTCTGCCGCTAGGCAGAGCTCTCTCTGTTGTGGGGCAGGGAACACAGTCACAGGAGCGTGTTCCCTCCCTTGCCCCATGCCGCACTCATCTCCATTGCTGGGCACCACAAGGAACTGAAGAGCAAGACACACTACTCTCCTGGCCCAGTAGATCATGTCTGTGTTTTTGTTGGGTCCAGCTCTTTTTTTTTTTTTTTCCCAGGCTAAACCTACTGTTTGTTTGTTTGTTTGTTTGTTTTCCTGGTTTCCTTCTCAGTATTTTTGGATTTCTTTCCTGTCTCTCTCTCATATCTGTACCAACCTTTAGAAAAATAGCGCACAGCAAAATCCTTCAGCCTACGTGCTTTGGTTGGTGACATGAGAAGCCTGAAAGCCACTATTCTACCTGTTTCTCTAAAGGATTTCAGCATTTTCTTATAGTATTCTTAAATTCAATACAGATTTTTTGGAGGGAGGAGCAAGAAGAGAAGAATTTCATGCTTTGATCTTTAAATCTAAATGTTTTCTCATCAATCTGATCAGTACTTTAGCTTGATAAACATTTCTGCGCTGTTGAGCTCTCTTCTGGCTGGCTGTTATCAGCATTGGTTGGGCTCTAGCAGTCCCTTAACTAAATATTTTATGGGTAGTTTTCTGTTAGCATGGGATGAACTCTTAAAGTTGTGACTCTTAAATAGGCCTCTGGGTTGTTACACTACTCTTACACTACTTCTCATATTCATCTAATGTTGAATTTGTCCTTTCCCTTCCATTAACTTCTGCTGTATGAACATTTGGAGAGTCAGACGTTTGATTTTATTGTTAAACCTATTTCCACCTTAAGATTTAATCTTTTGCAGTCTTATGTCAGCAACCTCTCAGTAAACACATCTACAAAAACAAAACAAAACAAACAAAAAATAACAATAAAATATCCCCAGTAAGTCCCTTTTAAAAATTATTTTCAAGGTATGCATGGGGATCAAATCCATCATACATGTTTCCTTCTTGCATTAATATAGTGATATTCCTTGAAGGATCTTTGACCATTTGCCTATTTTAAAAGACAGTCAAGAGAAAATTCCTTGATAGATATCCGCAGGGTGCAGACTGGGCACAAATATTTTGGCATGCAAGTTAAGTATTTGCCACTAGATGACAGTAGAATCTACTGATACAGTACCTAAATCAGCATTTTAATATATTATAATCCTGAATTTATTCTGTGCACTAGCAGCTTGTTGGTCTTACTTTGCCAGAATCCAGTCAGAGCCCACTGGCCTTCAGGCAACAGTAAAATGCTTGGTTTACTTCTCTCTCTCTTTCTTTTTTTTTTTCTTTTTTTTTCCTTTTTTTTTTAATCTCCTAAATCCTATTACCTTGGGGGGCAAAAGTATTGTCCACAAATCCTCAGCAGGTGCCAGAAGAACAACTTGCAAGAAATAAAGATTCCTAATTAATTACTCAGATGAAACTCATCGGAGAAGCTCTCCCTCAACTCTAGAGCACTCTGCTGCCTGCATCTCGCGTGTTTGTCTGTGCTGCATGTTGTCCTGCAGAGCTTTTCGCTGGTGTCAGGGTTTGCATGAGAAGGGAAGAAGCAGTGAATGAGGTCCCATTTCTCTAACTGCATTAGAAATAAGCATTGCCCCAGGGGAAGCCTGGCACACTATAGGAGAGGAACACTGAATGTATCCTTTCGTTTTGAAGCTAACCTGAATGATGAGTATGTTCTTCATCACTTGTTTCTTCAAGAGTTTAAAAGGGAATATTTAATCTGAATTTTGGATTTCTTGGTAGAGTAGTGATGTTCCTGATGTTCACCTTCCTGCTTTTCCTTCTGCCTTGCTTTCTGCAAAAGCACTAACTCTAATATAAAAGAACAGTAAATACCAAAGAGTTTTTTGCATTTCTTTCACATATTTCTTAACTGCATTATTTTAACCAAAGTGTTTTGAGAAAGAGGCTTAATGCAATGAGTAGGATGGGCTTGAATGACAGAGGCTTCCTCGGGGTTATGACTGTGGTTGGGCAGTCATTGCTGGGTTTGTTTTCTTTCGGACACATAGCTTCTTTAGAAAACACTAGAAAAATTATTTCAAAGACCAATGGCTTTTAGGACTTACTCAATACCTACACTTTTATTTATAGTTGAAATTTATTTCTAGGCCATTCACTGCTCTCTGTTACAAGAGCTGCTAATCACATAGGCTTTTTATCATAAAAGAAAAATTCCTACAACAATTCACTCACAAAGTCATAAGTCATAAAACTGTAAAAATTTTGGGCCTTATTTTTTAGTGTTTCAGCTTTGGATTCTTTTCTTCTTCTTTTTTTTTTTTTTTGAGTGAATTGTTGGAGGAAGAATGGCAAATAGCTGAGCAGCATCAAGTCAAAATCTTCTGAGGGGAATGAGAGTTAGCAGCACAGTCAACCTGCTAGGCAGCCTCCTGGAAGAACTTCCATTTCCTAATGTGGTCTTTCAGATATTTACTTTTGCTTTGCAATGGTTACGTTTAAAATCTGTCAGATCATACAGTGTTGACAAAGGCAGTCAGCTGCAAGGCAAGTTTCTGTTCACGACCTGCATAACATGGACTCTGAATGTTGACACAAATTAACCTCGGCAAAACAGGTTCTTAATGTTTGTATCATGACAGCAATGCACTTATTTTTTCTCATATTATTGTCCTGGCAGAAGACACCTCTGAAACACCTCTCTGGCAGAGACACCTCTGAAAATATCTCCAGTGCATATTTATCTAATTAGAAATATCGGAAATAATTTATAAATGCCCATAAAAGCAAATGAAAAAGAAAAAAAGAACAGTGGTCAAGACCTTGCTGTAATATGAATGGAGTCACTGATTTTCTATTTCTATACACTGAATTTGATTTCTTCTGGGGATCTGTATGTGCTGAAGTGAGAGATCTTTCAAATAAATCACTTGAAATAAAAGTGATCAGAACAGGCACTCACTATCTCAGAGAAGATATCAACTGTGATTTCTTTACCTCCCTTCAGTTTGCCTATTCCTTTCTGCTAAGTCTGTCTTCAACAAGAAGCGTAACTGTAACTGTAGCCTGCATTCTGTTGGCATTTGCATTGGATTTAAACCAGGTTGAGCAGGTGAAATTTGGTGGAGATTTTACCTTGTGACATGCCCATATGCCACAGATCAGGGGAGGGAGAGCTCAGCACATTCTTAAACTTAAAGAACTGAGTTACTGCTAGTGAAAGGCCAATGGGATCCTGGCTGCATCAGGAGGATGTTGCCAGCAGGTCGAGGGAGGTGATCGTCCCCCTCTACTCAGCCCTGATGAGGCCAGATCTGGAGTACTGTGTCCAGTTCTGGGCTCCCCAGTACAAGAGGGATGTGGAGCTGCTGGAGAGAGTCCAGCGCAGG
>JAVCKT010025863.1:0-15838 GCA_032273925.1 Rhynchotus rufescens
ATGGTTTTCTCAAATTATTTTGCGTTATTTCTGCTTGCTGCACTTGCAGCCCAGTCTCTAGTGGAGGAAGGAAGTGCCTGCGTTACGTGTGTGTTACTTGTGAGGGTTTTTTTCACCCGACCACGCTGGGGCTCGCGCTGCTGCCAGGCCGGCTGCCGTGGTGGTTGTTTGTCCTGCAGCAGTGGCGTCAGGCTGACCAGTGTCGCACTGCCAGGGCCAGGGCCAGGGCTGGGGCTTGTGCGTGTGCTCTGCTCCACAGAGCTGGTTCTCTTCCAGCAGCAGTCCACGGGCGCCCTTCCGCACAGCTCCTCATGTCACTGTGAGCCCAACAAAAGTTCACGCAAAACTTTGGAACATCATAAAATATTACACTAGACCTGAGCTTGCTTTCTGTTTCTGACTTTTTTTTTTTTTCTTTTTTAATGCCATAATCAGTACAGCTCTTTTTTTAAGTTTGCATTAATTCTGCAAATTTTCAGCTGGCAGTTGTAGCACTGTTATGTACTGGAAGCCAGAAGCATCTCTGCTAGGATCTTGAAAGCTTTGTATTTTATATGGGGTGTTTATTTGCAGTAATGAAATCCCTCAGTTATAATTACTGATAGCAAATAGTGAAAGTGGAGAGTTGCAGTGTCAGTGGAATCAAACTGATTGGACCCTTTCTGTTATTTTCATTCCTCTCTCCAATTGCAGAAACAGAACCCTCCCTTTCACAGGTGTATTTTGTGGTGGTTGTAACTGTGTGCAAGGCTGTTTGGCTTCCAGACTGATCCTGTTTGTATGTTCAAGTGCTTCCTGTGTTACTGGGTAACTTACTGACCCAAACCCACCACCTAGCTTGACTTGCCTTGGATTTCCCTTCTCATGGAAGCCACGATTCCCCCAGCAGCTCCTGTTTCAAGCCTGACTCTCCACCGTCTGCAGTGGAAGATCCCAAGCAGGAGCCCCTTTCCCCCAAGCCTCTCCCAACCCAGCACCTAGTGAAGTGGTCATTACTGTGGCACCCTGCTCATGGCACTATGCAGGGTTGGTGCTTCACTTAGCCAAAATGGGTTTTAATATCTCAGTGCAGCTGTTCTGGTGGCTAAGGAGTGCTCTAAAAGGGACCTGATGTTTTGAAGGAACCAATGCTGATTCCATCATGTCCTGAAGGTGCCTGTAGCTCTTTCAGAGCAAAGGAGGGTTCCTGTGGCTGAAGGTGAAAGTTTAAGCTGTATCCTACTGAAAAAGCAGGCTCTGTTTCTAAAATCACCTTATTGACATTTTTTAAATCAATTTAGCTTCTGTGGGCTGCAAATGTGTTAATTAGCACAGTTGACTTCTCCCATTATTGTGCCAAGTGTCTTGAAACCCGGATTTTTAGAGCACAGTTGGCTTCTTTTGCAGGTCCAGCTTTTAAACATCCTGGCAGGACATGACTGGCAGGCACAAGTGTTTCCTTAGCACAGAAACTGGCACTGAGGAATCATCTCTATCATAAATTCTGGTATTCAGAAAATAGTGGATATTCACGTGTCTGTATCTTAAACGGAAGAACAGCTGGGTTGTGGAGGGAACATCGGCCTGGGCTGCACCAGGTTTAGGGGCCAGCTGCCTGTGGCAGCCACGACCTTCCTGCAAGGCCGTGGCCAAGCTCGGGCTCTGCCCTGCTGCCGGAGCAGGGAACGGGCCCGCTCTGTCCCTGCCGGGCGGTCTGCGGGCAGGCGGCAGCCGCAGCTCTGCCCGGCCGTTGGCTCCCCCCGCGCCGCGGGCCCGGCCAAAGCCCGGCTTTCCCGCACGTGCCGCGGGTGCTCGCGGGTTTCCCGCAGCTCCGCTGCTGCGGCCCCGCCAGGCCGCCCTGCCCGCGCCGCCGGGCACTGCAGCTCCGCGCGCCCCCTCATCCCCAGTGTCCACCCCAAAAGTGTCAAGGCCCTCACCGGGACAGCCCCCCCAACCTGCTGTCCCCCCACCCCAGCAGCGCCTGTCACCCCGCGGTGAAACTGCCTTGTTTGGTTTCATTGGTGCCGCTCGCCTCTCCAACACACCCACAGAGGGTGGAGTGACTTGGCAGGAAGCGCCATGGTCGGAGGTTTTCCTCATCACTTGTTTATAGCTACGAGGTCCCCGGCTCGGGGTTCGGGGCAGGCCGGTGACGTGGGCCGCGTCACCCCGCGCCGCTGGTGGCCTCGTGCTGCAGCAGCACGTGGGAGCTGCAGGTGCGGGGCTGTGCCAGCAGCGCCTCAGCCCTCGCGCCCCGCGGGCCACCGGCTGCTCAGGTCTGCCCTGGTGGCACCAGGTCTGCCAGCCAAGGCGCCAGGTTTGCAGCGCTTCCCCACACCTCAGGAGCCAGCGGAGCGCGGCTCCTCTCGCGGTGCTGCTGCATGTCCTGACTCGGCCGAGGCTGTGGCTCCGGAGCCAACTTTCTCTTCCTCTTTGGAGTAACCTGCCCCATGCATTTCCGTCATATGCCCAAAATAAAGCAAATGATTTTATTTATAAACACTCTATGGGCATGCAGGGCTCTGCACAGGATGGGGGCGCTTGGAAGAGCCGTTCCCTCAACTACATTCCATGATGCTTTAGTTGGACGACAACAACAACAACAACAAAACACAGCAAATGAGAATGGACATGGTGGTGCAAAGAGTTTGAAGAGCGGACGGAGCAAATGAGAACAGATGTTTGGTGGTGCAAAGAGTCTCCCAAACTGTGGGAGCTACCTCTGGGCCCCAAATCATCACCAATTTTCCCTCTTGCTCTGCTGACTTCTCCCGTTGGTCTTGCCGAGCGGTGACAGTCAAGGCTGTCAGGCACATGGTGATCTGGGCCGAGCGTGGGGCACCGCCAGCCCATGGTGCTGCCCATTCTCACCTACGTGTCTGGTCTCCCCGCTCCAGCCCGAGTCCCATGGCCTTGCCCTGCCCTGCTGCAGTGGCCGTGCAGGCGCACGGGGCCTCTTGCCACTTGGGTGCCAGGATGCTGGCGGGACGGGGGATGTAACGTCCCCCTCAGCAGCTTCAAGGCACTGCTTATGGTCCCAGGGCAGTGGAGGAACCGTTTTGAGTGGTCCCTTTATGAGACTGCCCTCCTGGCCATTTTATTAGGAGGGTAGCAGAGCGCAGGACTCGTGTGCCCATGGGCTGGTGGGCAGGATCCCGCGGTGCTCTGCCCGCATGGACACAGCAGAGCCAGCCCTGCGGCTCCATCTGCCCTCAGATGCACTTTGCTTCTGCTGTGTCACCTTTTCCTGCGCGGCATCCCGAGCCCAGCAGGAAGGGGAACTTCCCCAGCTCCTCTCTTCCGGCACAGGAGCAGGCAAATGGCACCGCTCGCCTGCTCGCTCCTGGCCCGGATGTGCGGCGCAGGGCGGGGGGGCGCGGGGCAGCCGGCGGCGCTTTGTCCTTGGGCTCGGAGCAGGGAGCCCGGCAGCCCCGCGCGGGGCCTCCCTCCATCCCACGGCCCAGTGTGAGCGGCCAGCTCCCGCCGGCGCTCGCCTCGTGCCATCCCGAGCCGGGTCCCCAGCCGCGCGTCCTGGCTCCCGCCCTGCAGGCGACGCGCGGAGGGAGCCGGGCGGCCGCCGCTCACAGACGCTTAGTGAGGCCTCTGGCCACGGCGGGGCTGGTGCCGTGCTGCGGGCTCCCTCTGGAGGCCCCGTTCCTGCAGCATGGCACGGCGCGGCACGGCACGGCACGGCGCGGCGCGGCACGGCACGGCACGGCGCGGCACAGTGCAGCATGGCACATCATGGCATCAGCCATGGCCAAGCTCTGCTGCCGCGGGGGAGAGCAATGCGGAGGGAGGCGCCTCCAGCCGTGGGCAGCGCCGCAGCCCAGAGCGGTGGCTCCCGCTCATTCTGCTCCATGAAAACAGCAGCCGGGAGGGGGAGGGAATGCGGCGGTGCTCCGGCATCCGCAGAGGAGCCGGCCCGTGGGAGCTCTGCGTGCCGGGAGCACCGCGCGGGACCGGCGAGGCACGCGGGACGGGCAGCGCTGCCTGCGGAGCGGAGCGGCCTCCCGGGGGAAGGCAGCCTGGCCGCCGCTGTCCAATCCCCAGCAGACACTTGGGAGCAGCCGCGGCTGCGGCAAGCGCGCAGGGCCCCGGGCTCGCGGGGGCTGCGGCGCAGGGACGGAGGCGGCCGCGCTGCAGGGACACGGGGGGATCACGGCCTCGGGGAACCACAGCAGCACGGAGGGCCCCGAGCCGGGCCCTCGCGCAGAGCCGCGGGGCTGGCGCCCGGCCGGCGAGCACGGGCGAAAGGGTTAAGGAGCTCCGTCAGGGGGAGGGCTGGCCAGGCCTGGGGAGAGGAAGGAAGCAGAGGAGGAGAGGAGCATCCTGCCCAGAGGGCTTGCTGGGGGCCCCCTTCCCCTGGGAAGCAGCTCCAAGTGCTGAGGCTGAGGCTGGAATCCACTCTGGATGTTGCTGAGGGGAGCGAGCTGGGCACAGCCCTTCTCCATCACACTCAGCCTGGGGGCACCCCTGCTTTGGAAGCAGATGGACCTGTCTGGTCTCTGTGCCACAGCCCCGCAGCCTTCCTGCCCATCCGTCCTGCTCCCCTGGATGTGCTGCAGCCCCTGGTAAGGCAGCCCCAGAGGCATGCAGGCCGCGAGTGGCCCCCGTGCACACCAGTGAATGTGGGGCTAGGACCCCCAAGCAGATGTGCTGGGTACTCACACAGAGGGATGGGACCCACGAAGCCACCTCACTGGGCACCAGTGAGGCACGGGCACGTGGGACCCCATTGCTCGCATGCTGGACACTGGCACAGGGGCATGGGAGCCCCAGAGCTGCCCTCTCTGGGGAAGGGCTGGCACAGGGCCCTGGCTCCGTGCTCCCCTCTGCCTCCAGGGCCGTTACACCCGGTTTCCCCCAGCCAAAAGCCGTGTCCCTGCCCTGGCACCCACCCCGCTGCAGTGCACTGCGGCCGGCTGCGGGGTCCCCTCTGCCCTGCCTAGGGGTGCTTGAGGCGTCTCCGGGCCGGAGCGGTGTGTCCCAGTGCCAGCCGGGCTCTGCTCCAGCCGTGCAAGACACCGCCGGCCGTGCCTGTCCCCGCGCCCTCACGGGGACCTTCCCATGGTGCAGAGCCAGGCCCAGCACGGGGCACGATGTGGCACTGCCATGTGTGCCGTGCCCCAGGGGCCCACAGGGCGCCAGGCGGCGGAGCTGCCCGTGCGGCCGCATTCCTGCGCGGTGCTGCACGGAGCTGCTGCCGCTGGCCAGGAGATGGGGCTCGCAGCCCGGCCTCCCCTGCACGCTGCTGCCCGTGGCCGTGGCGCGGCGCGCAGGGCCGCTGCAGAGCTGGGGGCTGCAGCCTCACAGCCCCTCCTCGCTGCCAGCCCCTCGCCCAGGAGAGCCGGGGGCTGCACGGCCGGGGGCGGCTCCGCTCTGCGCACGGAGTGGGAGGGCTGTGCATGTGCATGGGAGGTGCGTGGGGTCGCTGTGCGAGGGGATAGGGCAGCGTGTGTATGCGTGCATGGATGGGGCATGAGGGCACAGACATGCACGTGTGCATGGGGACATGGGTGTGTGTGTGCACGGGGACATGGATATGTGCGTCCACAGGGACACGGATATGTCTGTGAACAGGAATATGGGTATGTGTGTGTGCACGGGCACATGGATATGTGTGTGCACGGGGACATGGATATGTGTGTGCACAGGGACACGGGTATGTGTGTGTGCACGGGGACATGGATATGTGTGTACACAGGAACATGGGTATGTGTGTGCACAGGGACATGGATGTGTGTGTGCACGGGGACATGGATGCACACGTGTGCATGGCATGTGTGGGGAGGTGTGTGGAGTGCCTGGCTGTGTGATGGAGTGTGTAAGTGCACATGGGGGGTGTGTGGGTGTCTGCACAAGTGCATGGGGGTGTGATGGGGTGTGTATGTGTGCACAGGGGTGCGTGCATGCGTGGGTGGTTGTGTGGGGGCTGTAGGTGTGTTCACACTGTTGGGGTGTGAGTACACATGGGGGTGTATGTCCACACACATGGGGTGTGTGGTACCTTGCATGACGGGTGTGCAAGGAGGGTGTATGTCAATGTGTGTGCTTGTGTGTGTGCATGTCTGCGAGGTGAGTGTGTGCATGAGTGGTTTGCACCAACGGTGTGTGCACGTGTGTGCCCTGGGGAGCTGTGTGACCCACAGGGCTGCTGGCAGGAGGTTCTTAGTGCTTGGGGGGGAATAGGGGCTGTGTGCAGGGTGTCCTTGTGTCTATGTGTCTATGTCCGGCAGTCACTTGTGTTCACACGGCTCTGTGGGAGAGGACAGACCCTTCCTCGCTGCAGCCGCGGTGCCAGTGCTGGGTGCCCTGCACGTGGGTCCCCATGGGCCCCATTTCACTGTCCTCCTGTCCCGCAGCCTGGGCACGGGCAGTGTGCGTGGAGCACTGCACATGTGGCCAGGGACATGGGATACAGCATACGGGGCAAGGGGCACACAACATGGGCACAGCAGGCACGGGCAGAGGGGCAGCAGCAGGTGGGGGGGCAGGAGCCCCACAGCGGCTCCCCCCTTGTCCCTGCCCCGCAGAGGCGGGCAGCGCCAGCCTGGGGCAGAGACACTCAGCATCGCACAAAAGCCAGATTCTCCTCAGAGATAAAATCCCATCGCCTTTGTTTTCAGGGAAAAGGAGACAACAGAAACTCCTGGCCTTATAATAGAGTCGTTAAGCAAAGGCATCTCGGAGCAATGGGCCTGGAGCCGTGTCCCTGCAGCGGGAATGTGGAGCCACTCCCGGCTCCCTGCTGCCCGGCCCTGGCTAAGCGGGTGCTCCCGGGTGCTCCGGGGGGACCCAGTGTGCGAGGAGGGGCCGAGGGTGCCAGGGCGGCTGGGGGAGGGCGGTGGGAACGCGGCCTCAGGAAACCAGCGGGATTTACTGGGCTCCCCGCTAAATCCCCCTCACAAAAGGGGCCTGTTCGTGGGGACAGGATGCCGGTGGCTCAGCCACACTTGTTTGGCCAGCAGAGCCTGGCGGATTAAGGACAATTGGTTCAGCCTTGACAGAAAATACCAGGAATGTTAAACAATAAAAAACGCCTCCAGTTGTTCTCCTCTCCCGCCCAGACGCGGCCCGGGGTGCCCCATGCCGGCCAGCTCCACGTGCCCCTGCTCCAGAATGATGGAGGGATCGGCATCCCGCCTCCCTTCACCGGGGTGCCCCCCGTGTGCCGGCTGCCTCTCATTCCCACAGAGCCGGCAGGACGCTGGCAAAGCTGGCAGGCCCTGCAAGGGCTGCTGTGCCATGTTGGGGCGGCAGCAGCTCCCTGCCCACGGCCTCCCTTGCGCCCCTGGTGCTAATGAGCAACCAGCCCTCCTCCTCCTCAGCCTTCATCATTGGCTGCGGTTCCATTTTCTGGGAAAAATAAAAACAGCAGCACTGAGAGTGTGAGCAGGGCTGTGCGTTGCATCCTGCGCCCGCTGCCCGGCCTGCAGCACGGAGCACCCAGCGGGCGGCAGTGCACAGGGCACCGATGCCGGCGCTCTGGCCGGCCCTGCGCCCTGCTCCGCTCCGGCTCCTTCCCCGGAGCTGGCCGGGACACGTGGGCGGGAGCTGGGGCCCCCGTGGGCTGCCTGGGCAGTTTGCCCTCCGGCGTGTGAATGCCCCATTCAGGGCTGTGCTAAATGCATTGGTTCTGGCACATTAGCGGACAGCTGGGATCCTTCGGCGGGGCACGGAGGCTGCGGGACACGGCAGGTTTCACACCTGCTGGTGGTCCGGCCGGCCCGGGGCAGCGGGGGGAGGCTCCGCTGCGGCCTGCGGGGCCCCTGTGCAGGCAGGGCCGGGGGACAGGGGCTGCAAGCACCTCTGACACTGCCCGGCACCATCCGGCACCAGGCCGGTCCTGCCAGGTGCCCCGAGCGGGTTTGCAGCATGGTGTGAACTGCTCCGGCAAGAGCCAGAGCCCGCGCTGGCTGAGCGGCTGCCCCCTGCTCTCCTGGGAGCTCCCGCTGCAGCTGGGAGCTGCAGAAGGAAACAGGATCCCGGGCTCAGGGCCCGGCGCAGCCCGGCCGCGCTGGAGCGGGGGAGCCGGGGTGAAACCCTAGACGTGGCGAGCAGCGCGGCGGGAGGGGGCAGACAGCTGCAGCCCCGGCCGCCGCGTCCCGCGGAGCCGCCTGCGCCCGCGGGGGGACCCAGAGCAGGGCCGGGGGCTGCCGCTCCCCTGCCCGGCTGCCTGCGGGGCTGGCGCTGCGGGAAGGGGAGCTATGGGCCGCACCGAGCCCATAACTCACTTGATCTGGTGTGCGGGGGCCGGCCCAGGTGGGGAGGGGGCAGGGGTCCCCCCCGGGCCCGGCAGCGCTTTCCCAGCCTGGGAGCCAGCAGCAGTTGGTGGATCAGTTTCAGGGCGCTGCTGGTAGCGGAGTTCACGGTGGCTTAGTGCAAGGGCGGCTAATGGGGAACAGATGCAGGAGCACTTTGTGCAGGAGCGCTGCGCGCAGCGCCCGGAGGCAGCCGAGCGGGAACGGCGCTTCCTGCACCTGTGGCGCGGCCTCGGCGCCCCGGGAGCGCGGGCTGCTCCGGGCGGCACGGGCTGCCGCGCGCTGCCACCCCCGGCTCGCCCGCGCCTGCCGCGAGCAGCCCAGAAACTGCGCCAGCGTCTATTCCAAAAAAATAATTTATCAGGTCGATATTTCATGTACATAAATATTCATCTCTATGGCTATGTACAGAGGCGGGCGGGCGCCAGGCAGGCAGCAGGGCTCCCGCCAGGAGACACGTCCACCGAAACGCCCAGCCCAAGCCTGGCTCTGCGGGTCACAGCGCCCGTGCCAGGGAGGCGCCGGCTCATGCAATGCCAGGCCTGGGACTGCATTGCTCAGCCCAGGCTGCATCATGTAGAGATGGAGGCTGGGCATGGAAGAGCCCAAGTGCCCCAGAGAGGGATCCCCTGTCCTGGCACCGCGGCCCGGGGCCCTGCAGGGAACAGCCCTGCGCCCGCTTCGTGCATCTGCTGCCCCGGGGAGCGGCGGCGCCCTCGCCCTCTCCCGCCCCTGCCCGCCCTTATGTCCTCACACTGGGGTAGGAGAAGAGGCAGGGAGCGAGCGGCAGCGGCTCGTGGGTGAACACGGAGTCGTCCGAGGAGCACGTGCTGGTGGTGTCCTCGCAGGAGGGCGAGTACTGCTCGAAGGGCATGGACAGGTCCAGGTACTGCGGGGGAGAGCCAGGGTAGTGGGTGCCTGCCGTGGGCACCGTGGGCACCAGCGCTCCCGCGGGCACCGCGTGGGAGCCTCCGCAACCCACCTCCTCGGCGACGGCCGCCAGCACCTTGTCCAGCCCCTCCACCAGCTGCTTGAATGTGGGGCGCTGCGAGGGCACGGCGTGCCAGCACTCCCTCATGAGCATGTACCTGGCGAGGGGCGCGGGTCAGGGGGTCCCCGCGCCACCCGCCGGGGCCGCCGCGCTGCCCGCCGCTACTCACAGCTCGTGGGTGCAGTTGGAGGGCCGGTCCATGCGGTGCCCCTCCTTGAGCAGCTTGAAGAGCTCTTCCACGGGGATGCCGGGGTAGGGCGAGCCCCCCAGTGTGAAGATCTCCCACATGAGGATGCCGAAAGACCACCTGGGAGCACAGGGAGCGAAGAGCGGGGGGCAGCTCAGCCTCATCCCTGAGCGCTTCCCGCACAGGCAGGGCGCTTGCTGCCCCTGGCACCCAATGGGCGGATGGGACACCCAGCACCTGCGGAGCCAGGCATCACCCCCGGGAGAGACGCGCGCTCCGGGATGCCTCCCTGGTTTTGGGGGCTGCCCAGGGGTGCATCGCCCCACGGAGCTGCCCCATCCCACCCTCCCCGGCCGCCCCCGGCACTCACACGTCGCTCTGGTGCGTGTAGACGCGGTCGAACAGCGCCTCTGGGGCCATCCACTTCACGGGCAGGCGGCCCTGCGAGAACAAGCCCCCTGCTTAGCCAGGGCGAGGGGCCCCAGCCCCGGCCCTTCCCCTCCGCCAGTCCCCGCCGCGCTCACATTGCTGGTTTTCTTGTAGTAGTCGATGTCGTGGACGTCCCTGGCCAAGCCAAAGTCAGCGATTTTCATCACGCTCTCCGCCGTGACGAGCACGTTGCGGGCGGCCAAGTCACGGTGGATGCACTGCCAGGGAGGAACCATCACCCCGGCGTGTGGGACCGCGGCTCTGTGTCTGCGCGTCCCCTCTGCGCACGCGGACTGCCACACACCGCCCATACACCCCACGGCCCACAGCCCCCTTCACGCTTCTCTATCAGGGTCGCTCCCGTGGGGCTGGCTGCGGTGATAGGAGCATCTGGGGAAGAACATCAGGAGGCAGGACAGGCCTGTCCCACACAGATGTTTCTGGGGAGATCTCCGAGCTGCTGCCCTGAGTTTTGCTGGATGAAACCAGGAGGTGGCTCGGTCCCCTCTCTCCATGCAGAGCGAGGCCAGCGGCATCAGCAGGGACACGAAGCACCCACGTCCTCCACCAGCACTGCACCCACCCCAAGACTTTCACAGGCATGGGCATCCCAAGGGGCTGTGCCAGCCGTACCCGCTTGGACTCCAGGTACTCCATGCCACGGGCCACCTGGTAGACGCAGGAGACCAGGTCCTTGAAGGAGAGCTGCTCCTCGGGCATCGCGGTGACGTCGAAGGTGTAGTCGGGCGTCGGGGGCCGCCGGGCCCGCAGGTACTCGCGCAGGTTGCCCTTCGCAGCAAACTCCACGATCACGTAGAGCGGCCCTGGAAAGGGTGTCCATGCTGCTCAGCCCCGGCACCCCATCCCCGTCCCCTCCAGCTCTTCCCTGCCACGCAGCAGCCCATCAAGGAGTGCCCCCTCCGGCGCCCTTCCATGCTGCCCTCCCCGCTGCCCCGCGCCCTGCCGGCACGGCCCCCCTCACCGTCCTGCGTGCACACTCCCAGGAGGTTGATGATGTTCTTGTGCTTGTCCATGAGTTTCATCATCTCCATCTCGGAGATGAGGTCAGCCAGGTCCTTGTCGGTGGCGTTGTCTGGAGAAGAAGGATCGTGTCATTGTGCCAGCTGGGGTGGCACCACAGCCCGGTCCCCCCTCACCTGGCACCACCTCAACCTGGGTGCTAGGGACACCACCTGAGCCGGTTACCTTTGAGCATCTTGACAGCCACGGTGACGGCGCGCTCCGGCCGGTCCCTGTCGATGCCGTAGGCCTCTGCGCGCACCACCTGGCCAAAGCAGCCCTCTCCCAGGGGCTTGCCCAGCACCAGCCTGGTATGGAGAGATGGACCCGTGAGCAGGAGCGCCCTGCTGCCCACCCCGGACACAGAGCCCCTCTCTCCCGTGCCGTGGCACCGTACTTGTCCCGCGGGAATTCCCACTTGGAGTCCAGGGGCAGGTCGAGCTCCATGACTCCAGCCAGCATGGGGGCGCAGCTGGAGGAGAGGCGAGTGACGCGCATGAGGGATGTGCTGGACTTCCCGGAGGAGCTGGAGTCCAGGGAGAACTGCAGAGAGAGCAGGAGACCTCAGCCCTGTGCTCTGGGGCCCAACGGGGTGCCCAGCGCGAGGGCAGCAGGGACATGCAGGGATCCAGCGGTGCCACAGGTGCAGCCCTCCGTGTGCCGCTTGGCACGTACCTGTCGGATGAGTGGGAATTTGGAGAGCTTGTGGACAGCCATGGGCTCCAGGGGCTGCTTGCTCGGCTGGGTCTGCATCCGGCACAGCACCACGATGATGAGAGCCATGGCCACAGCCAGCGAGCCCGACGTGTAGATGATGATGTCTGTGTACTTGGTCTCGGGGGCCTCAGCTTCCCGCTCCAGGTCCTCTTCTGGAAGGAGCAAATGAGTCGGCCAGGGCCCCGGTCCCCGCGCGCCCAGCCCCGTGTCCCGCACGGCGCCGGCTCCCGCGCCAGCCCCGCGCTGCCGCCCGGGAGCCCCAGCGCTCACCCGGCAGCACGGTGAGCCAGGCCGACTGGTAGGAGAGGCCGATGGAGTTCCCTGCCAGGCAGGTGTACTCGCCCGCGTCCTCCGCGGACACGTTGCGCAGGTACAGCACCTCCACCTCCGAGCTGTTGATGTCTGCGGTCTGCAGGGGAAGGGGCAGAGCGTGAGCACCCCTTTCCAAAGGCGGGCTCCGTGCAGAGCCCTCGTCTCCGCTTTGGGGTGGCCATCCCCATGACAGGTCTGTCTGCAAGGCGGCTCGTGCCAGCCCTCCCGGGGCGGCGAGTTACCTTGAGCACTTGCACGTAGGGGACGCCGTCGGGGCCGTAGCTGCTGCCGTTCACCTCGATGTGCTTCAGCCACTGGATGTGGGGCTGCGCGTCGCTGTAGACCTTGCAGAAGAACTCCACGTCGCTGCCCACCAGCGCTGTGGTGTTGGCGGGCAGCCCGGCCTGCAGGATGGGCCTGTGCGGGGACCGCTCTGCACAGAGGAAAGCGGGGCAGTGTCACCCGCACAGCACGCGAGCCTTGGGGCAGGGCCTCATTTCTGCCTCCCTCCCTGCGCTCCGGGAGCCCCAGGAGCCACGGCAAGCCCTTCCCAGCACAGCGAAGCAGCGCAGCTCCACGCCTGTTCTCCATCCCCATGTCCCGTGGGGACTCGCCAGGGACGTGAGGGCTGCTCAAGTAGCTGAGCAGACTCCCTTGCCTCCCTGCCCACGGGCCTGGCCCTGTGGCGGGGAACACGGGCAGAGGGGCAGCGGGGGCTCACCCAGGACATCGAGCAGGTAGCTGTAGCGCAGGCTGCCGAACCTGTTCTCCACCAGGCAGGTGTAGTTGCCGCGGTCGGAGGGCACCACGCTCTCCATGACCAGGCTCCAGTGCTGGTGCCGCAACTGCAGAGAGGGCAGCGCCGCGGTGAGGGGCAGGCGCTGCCGAGCCGGGCGCCGCGCGGGCAGCCACCGCGCCGGGTGCTGCTCTTACCCGGATGCCTCCGATGCGGTGCTCGCCCCGGAACTCGCGCCCGTTCTTGAACCAGCGGATGCTGGGGCTGGGGCTGCCCGAGGCCGGGCAGCGAAACTTGACCGTGTTGCCCGCGGGCACCGCGTACAGCTTCTTGTCCATGCGGTGCGGATGTGTCCAGTAGGGCGCTGCGGAGACACGGGGTCGGTGCCCAGCGGGACGCGCTGCACAGCCCCCCGTGGGGCCAGGGCAGCCCCGAGCTTGCCCGGGCTGCTCTCAGCATGGGGACAAGCCCGGACGTGGCCCGAGCTGCTCCCTGCTCCAGGCTGCACTCACCTCTGTGTAAGTAGACAGGCTCGTCGTTCCGCTCCCCATGGTGACTGTCCCCGTCACTATCTTCATCGTCATCGCCTGATGCCAGCGAGTCTGCAAGGGAGGGTGGGTTGAGGGGGACATGTCAATGCACAGCCTGGCATGGGACACGGGGTACTCTTCTCCCCACAGTGCTGGGTGCTGCCTGGGCTCCTACCCACGACTGAGAGGGTAAAGTTGCGCAGGATCTCCCCGGTCGCCCGTGCCCGGCACACGTAGAGCCCCGAGTCCTCGTAGGTGACCTCCGAGATCTCCAGCAGGCTCTGCTGGAGACGGATGCGACCCCCTGGGGCAAGAGGCCTGGATTCCTTATACCAGACCACGCTGGCACTGCTGTGGTTGGCATCGCAGTAGAGCTTCAGCACGTTGCCCGGGTCCAGCAGGAGATGTTCCTCTTCCGACTCCAGCAAAGGGCTCTCGAACACCTCTGCCAGGCCAGGAGAAAGGCGCTGAGCACCAAACGTGAGGCTCAGTCCTCCTTGCTGCCCCACCAGCGGGACCCCCTGCACCCCCCAGTGCACGGCCCGGTGCCCGGCTCCAGCGCCCCATCCAGGCTGCGGCCGTGGGCGAGGGCTGGACTCTGCCCTCGTGTGTGGGACGCGGCTTCCCCGGCCGCCTGCCTGGTACTGCCAGGTCCCTGTCCAAGGCCACATCCCTGGGAAGCGGCCGCTCCCCATGCGCAGGCTGCCTGAGCCAGTTCTGCCCCATGGAGCATGGGTGGCCCCCCAAGCACTGACCGAGGGCCGAGGCTCCCCAGCTCCTCTGCACCCCCAGACTTGTCCCCAGCAGCAGCATCTCCCACCGCACCGCCCCACATCCCTTGCCGGGGCTGGGCCCTCCGTGCCCCCCGCTCCCTCCTCCGGCGCTGCTGCTCGCACGGCCGCTGCCTGTCCTGGTGCTGCCCGCGCGGGTGGCCTGGGCTGTCCCCCCGTCGTCCTGCCTGGGGGACACGTTGGGAGCCAAGCGCCTCCAACGCAGACCCGGGGGCTCCCGGCACCGCGCGCAGAAGCCGTGTCCGCAGCCCCCGCTCCGCACGAGCACGTGTGGCACACAGGGGTGTTCCCGATTGCGCCCGGGAAGGTGGCCCCGCTCTGCGCAGCAACCGGCCGTCCCGTGCAGCGATAGCCCGAGCAGCCGCTCACCAAACACCGACCGCCCCCTCCTGCAACAGCCGCCCCTCCGCCGGCAGCCCCGCTCGTGCGGCGCCGCTGCCCTGCTCCCCGTGCTCCCCGCTGCCCCGTGCTCCCCGCGCCCTGCTCCGCCACCGGCCGAGCCGGAGCCACCGGGCCTCGGCTCCTCTGCACCCTGGTTATCCTCTGGTCAACACTGGAGCCCCCCAAGAGGCTTGGCCGGCCGCCCCCCCCAGGGCATTCCTGGTGCTAATGGATAAGATGCAGCCGCCGCAGCGCCAACTTTCACGGCACCCCGCGCCTCCGTCCTCGTCCACGAGCAAACCCAACCCCAGTGACGCAGAGACGGCCACCTTGAGCAGAGAGGCTGCCCGGAGCCAGCCCTGCTCCTTGCAGAGAGCCCCCAGCCCCAGTGCTGTGCACCCAGTCCCGTGGGTGCCCCCCCAGTGACTTGCCGCCCGCCTTGCAGGGCTGGGGCCGCACCAGGGGGCAGCAATCCTGCCATGCCCTGTCCCCTGTCCCCACCGCGTGTCCCCAGCAGCAGTACCTGGCTCCAGCGTCCGACCCTGGGGGGCAGCTGGCCGAGCCCCCGTGGCCACCAGCAGGAGCCCGGCCAGGATGTGCAGCAGGAGCCACATCTTGCCAGCCGGCTCCGTGCGGCCGCTCAAACCCTGCAAGAGGCGGGAGCGCCGTGAGCGGAGCCACCGTGGGAGCCACCGCGGGTCCCCGAGCGGGCAGCCAGCTCCTGCTCCTGCCCTGCACAGCTCCGGCCAGCTGGGATGTGTGGGGAGGGACAGGGGTGTCACCTCTGCATCCTAGCCCTGCCCAGGGGACATGCTGAGGGGCACATGGATGACAAAATTCCCACAGTGTGTCATCATGGCAGTGGGGGGAGCTCCGCATGGGACAAAGTCCCCCCCAGTCCTCAAACCCTGGTGGCTGCATGGGCAGATGTGAGTGGGGGGTCCCTGGGGTGCTCGGGGACCTGCCCCTGCAAGGCAGCAGTGGGAAGTGGGACCCCGAGCCCCATCTGGCCAGTGTGCTGGGACAGGTCTGCCTGGCCAAGGGCCACCTGCATGGTTGGGGTGCCCCGGGGTGAGGAGGGTCCCGGGGGCATCCCCGAGGGTGGAGGGTCCCGAAAGGAGGGTCACGCAGGGGAGAGGGTGCTGGGGTCCCACCGAGATGGGGGCGGGGGGGTTACAAGTTCCCGGTTGGGGACAGCCCCGAGGGTAGAGGGGACGGGGCTGTGGGGAAGCGTCCCGAGGGAAAGGGCGCGGGGATCCCGAGCGCGGCGCGGGGATCCCGAGCACGGCGCGGGGATCCCGAGCACGGCGCGGGGATCCCGAGCACGGCGCGGGGATCCCGAGCGCGGCGCGGGTCGCGGTGCCGTTACCGGCGCTGAGGGGCTCCCTCGGCGGGGCCGCCGCTCGCGGCGGGCAGGGCCCGGGCAAAGTCCGCGCTGCCGGCGGCGCCGCTCACGTCGGGGCGCGGGGCCGGCTCAGCGGCGCGGGCCCATGGCGGGCGG
>JAVCKT010025864.1:0-19489 GCA_032273925.1 Rhynchotus rufescens
TGCCCTGTCCCTCCTGAAAAGCCTGAAGCCCTCCATGGCCACATCCCAGTCATGGGAACTGTCCCATCGTGTCTCAGTAATTGCAGTGAGATCATGGCCCTGTACCTGCACACAATGTGCCTCTCTTTCTTGTTGGGACAGCTGCAGCCTGACTCTGTGGGCCTCTAAAAGTTCTTGTATTTTGCCCTTTGGCCTCTTCAGTCCCAGAGAGCCCTTCACAGGACATGGCACTAGGCCGTTGTGAGTGGCGCAACAGGCCATCAGCCACCATCTCGTCTGCCACTCCATTGATATCCCCCTACTCCCTTGAATCTAGTTTAAAACTCTCTCAATGAGCTCAGCTAGCTCAAGGGAGAGCATTGCCAGCAGCTAAAACCCTTCCCCTCAGCCCTGGTGAGGCTACATCTGGAGTGCTGTGTCCAGTGCCGGGCTGCGCAGGACAAGAGAGATCCAGGCATGTTGGAGCGAGTCCCGCAAAGGGCTACTGAGGGCCTGGAGCATCTCTGCTATGAGGAAAGACTGAAAGAGCTGGGCCTGCTCAGCCTGCAGTAGAGAAGGCTGAGGGGGAATCCTATCAACATTTACAAGTATCAGAAAAGAGAGTGTGAGGAAGACAGACTCCAGGGACAGCTGTCAAAGCGATGGCCCCATCAGCCTAGGGACGCAGATCAGTGTGACCAAGTGCAAGGCTGTGCCCCTGGCCAAGGCATCTCCTCCACTGGCTCTGCCCCGTCAAAGGCAGCCTCACCTCTGCCCCGGTCTTTGCCCGCCGGCACTCACTGGTTTGGCAGCAGGACACACTGCAGCAGTGGTCTGGCTCTTGGTCTGCACCTCAGCCATCTTCTAAGTGCCACCATTTGCACTGGCAAACCGCCATATGTTAGCTCTACTTTGCATCTAGAGAATTAACACGGATTCTGGGCATGCAGGGAACAGCAGCAAACTCACAAGTTCACACCGAGTACATTTAATGAAGCCCACAGAAATACTAAAGCACAAACAGTATTTCTTCCTCTTTTCAGCTTTTTTATCTACCAAAGAAAGCTGTTCCCTTGAGATTTGCTGTGACTGTTCCCTGATTGATTGCTGATCAAAAAAATGTTACAAAACACAGTCACCAACCCCATACTCTTTTCTGTTTTGAATCACAAGATAAAAACGTCATTCCTGAAAAGAGGCTTAAATTCCTTCTGCCATCCTATGTCACTAGATTCTGAGCTATGATACTAACTTTTAAAAAAGTGATTCTTTCTTGTCAGTTTGAGGTGAATGTACCAAATGACGTGCTGTCACCAAAATCTTAGTCCCTATCGGAGAAGCCCCTAAGTCTCAGGATTCATTCTTAGTTTGACACCGCACTTTTGTCAGTAGGTGTAAGCAGTGTTACCATAAACTTCTTTGCTCTCCTCTGTCTTGTCAGCTTGGTAAATACCAACTTAGAAATTTGAATTTGAGTTTTGAATTTAAATTTGAAAATTAAGATGAAACAGTATTTTCCTGTTTGTGAAAAGCAATGTTTTCTGAGCACTTCTTTCATCTGTCTCTTCTATTCCAGGAAATTTATGAAAACACAGATAATAAAAATGGCAGAAAATTGAGGCAGAAACAGAAGCTGGCTTATTTCTTTTTTTTTCTTGGACTGTTAGAAGACTGTTGGATCACTGCAAATCTGCAAATCCCCAAAACTAAATCAAATGGAGCCCAGTGCCAATGAGGAATTTTGACACACTCCTGAGGAGGCTAAAATCACTCAACTGTTACGCACTTCATTTCAAATCAATAGGTTTCTCTAGGAACCATATGTTAATGCTTAATGTTAACCCTCATCTCTGAGCCTGTATCGTTACGCAGTACTTGGGTTTGAGAAAGATGAGTTGGAAGCATGGGGGAAAAAATTTTCAGAAAAGTGTCCATTCTTCTCTGTCCATATTTTTCACTCTCAAAAAGGAATGAAATCCTGAAATTCACATTAAAAGAGGAGCATTCCATCCCTGTAAAAGTTGGAACAGAGATGGAAGAGCAGATGAAACATATTTGTATTTGAAACTCTTGGTGATGATCTAGATTTATGCATTAAAATTACAATTAAATAAAGTTAAGGTTGCGAATAACTCACAAGAGCAAAGAAATGTGCAATTAAAAGGAAAATATACCATATGTCCTTCGATATCTAGGCATATTGCAGTGCATTAAGAAAGTCATAAAAGAGACACCCTGTTGTGGTTATGTGTTTGGAGACATGTGGCACATTTCCACTGTAGCTATCTATCTCCATGCCTGTATGCATCTGTGTCATTATTTAAATGTAGATTTTCAACATGAATTTCTCTTTCCACATTAAAAAAAAAATGAAGCTGCAGTTTCTTTTTTGAACTGTTCTTTAGATCTGTTGCTATTTATGGACAGAGAAACCCTGAATTTTTAACATATGAATGTAAAATAATCACAAGGAAAGCAGAATAGCTGGATTTAATTTACAACTGTCAGATAAAACCAGGCAAAAGAGGGAGTTTTAGTTATTATGAATGAATGATCTGTCCTTGTGCCTTTATCTTCCTCTGATGAATTCCAAACACCATTCTTCTGCATTTGCGATGGAAAACAAAAATGTGCTTAAAAGTTTCTGGAATGTAATTTAGATCATCTCTGGGATTTAGGATGGGCAATTACTCCTTTCATTGCGAGGTTCCTCACCTGTGGATTCCCACAAGCCTATTTTTTTTTTAAATTTCCACTGATCATCAGGTTGAAAGAGGGAACAGCATGGGGCAGCATTCAGAGCTTGGACGCAACTGCTGTGTAGCTGATACCTAACCCACGTTGCGTCAAATATTGTGATCACCAAGACACTCCCATGCAAAATTTGAGAAACAGTGGTTGTCTAACTAGAGGATGCCAGCAAGATAAGTTATACTTGTGGGAAGAAAAGCACATTTTAAAGATTCCTCAGTGTTCAGAATAGCTCAGAATAGTTCATGAGAGTATATTTGTGCTGCAGCTGTTGAAGGTGCCTGCAGCCTGGGAATGCTCTCAGACACCTCGCTAATTTTTGAAAGCCAAATATCTACTTATGTTAAAGAAATAAAGAAATATGTCCTTTTAGTCCCTTTTTATTTTTTGTTTCTTCTGCTGGCTAGAATATAGTACCTTTTGACTGTGTTCTGACCACAGTGATCTTGTACTCTTCACTCTTAGGGTTGTCATTTGTGGTATGTAGAAATAATATTGACCGGAGCACGGAACACCATCTATGTGGTATAGGTTCATTCCCAGAATATTCAATAATAACTGTGAATGAGGATGAAGACAATCAACTTTAGAAAGAAAAAGGAGTCTCTTCAAGCCTTTATTTGTGCCTTTGCTTTCCTACAAGTGTGGTAATACTGGTGTGGATAATAATAAAGCGTGTGGGAGAGGAAAAAGGCCTACTTGTACGAATAAAGTGAAAGGACCCGGGTACCACAGCAATGAGCAAGATGGTTGGAAGCATCAACAACCGAGTGGCTACGCTGGCACCACACTCCTCCTCCTTGGAGGGATCTACAGTGAAATGACTGGGCCGGGCTCAGTTTCTGGAAAGGACAGCAGGGCAGATCAGCTTCACATCAACCCAGGGCCCCATATAGCCTGAGGAGACAGAGCAGAAGAACCCCCCGTTCTGGGAAGAGAGAGAACGGGGCCTGGGCGACAGGCCCTTGGAGAGGGGCTGCTGTGGGGCCGCAGGAGCAGCCTGGGGACGGCAGCCTGGGAACGGCTGTCGAGGGGAGGCACACGGGGGCGAGGAGCAGTGGCCGCTAATCCCCGGCCAGCAGAGCCATCTCCGTGGGGCCGGGGAAAGGAGCCGGTGTGCAGAGTGAGCGCGCCAGCCGCGGGGCAGCTGTGCGGCCACGGGGCGCCCCACGCTGCCACTGACCAAAGGCCAGGAGCCCTGTCACCAAATGCAAGGGCTGGGGCGGCAGCGGCCGAGAGCAGCAAGGAGAGGAACGCAGGCAGCCAGGGGGGCACGGACACTGAGCGGGGCACTGACATCCTGCAGGCAGCGAGGGGGGCACGGACACCGAGCAGGGCACTGACGTCCTGCCGTGCATGCGGCATCGCGCAGGAGAGCCAGGCGTGAGCCCTCAGCCTGGCCAGGGGCCGCGGCCGCCCCGCCGGCCGGCCGGGCAGGGGACCCTCGCGGCCTGGATGGGGCCACACAAAGGCACAGGGACAGGCACAGGGGGATTCAGGATTGCACGGCATTTTCTACTTTCCTTTGCCAATACCTGCGAAACTCTTGTAACTGCAAAGCACTGACTCAGCATGAGGGCCTGGAGTGAGCCCCAAAGGAAGCACAGAAAAGAAAAAAAAGTTTAAAAAAGGCTGCTTTTTAGCACCAATAATTTATTCAACGCCACAGGAACCGCTGCTCCGGTTGTTTCTCGTTGTGCGGTACCGCTCTCGCGGCACTGCAGCCGCGACCAGCGAGGCCGCCGCGGTGGCCGAACCCCCGGGGCAGCGCGGCCCCGTCCCGCCCCAGCGCCGCGGCGTGTCCGCGAGCTCTCGGTCCAGCCACTGACCCCGCAGCACGGGCGGAGAAGAACAAAAAAAAAAAAAAAAAAAAAAAAAAAAAAAAAAAAAAAAAAAAAAACCAAAAACAGGTAGTAGTAAAAATAGAAATAAATGCAGAGAAAGGGTCTAATTTGCCATCTGTTAACTCCATTCAGTCTGTTATAGTCTTACAGCTTTCCAAGCACCTCCAGCCCACTAAATAGCTGCTTTTTGAATATTTTCCTCAAGATTGCTTTGTTTTCTCCCCATGCTGCAGCTCACATTGTTATTTCCTTGCTACATTTATAACCTCTCCAGGTCATTTGCCAGTACTTCTACACCAAAGACTGTTTTTTGACACACCTCCCCATTTAATACCTTCCGCTAGTTTAATTAACACGCTGATTGCATCCTCTCCAAAGTTGTTAATGACGATATTAAATAAAGCCAACCCTTGCATTACTGCCTGCAGTGCCCAAAACAATTTGTCCCTATGGCCCTATATGTTCCCATTAATGCCTGCCTCATGCTTGCAGACCATTAGCCACGTTTCAATCTCTGCAGCACCTTTCGTGTCCAAACCAATCTGTACTTACATGTCATAAGATTATTTAGGACAGCAGTCCCATGCTGTTCTTTAAGTGTATGGACCAGTGAAGCGCCCTTTTAAGCAAGTGAAAACCTATCCATACGTAGCCCATTTAAGTGCCTTCTCCTCATCTCCTAAAGCTGAGCACAAAGTGATCACATGTGATTTCTTCCTTCTCAGCACAAGAGCCCCAGCTCAGCTGTCAGTTCCACCCAGACACCTTTCATTTCATCAGCAGGTGATTGTGTTGCCCCCCAAATATTCACTTGGCTCAGCCTGCATATTAGCACTGACACAGATTGGTTTCAACGAGTTCCCATCGCTGCAGCTGAAAGCACAATTGGGTCAATCCCATTTGTTTCTCCTCGTTTCCTTCTTTATGATGGCCCTGAATACCCCACAGCTACGCTTTGCTGAAGGGGGAATGTCCAGAAGGATTTTATCAGACGGGGCCCTGTGTACTTACAGGTATTTTCTCACAGGCCCAAATCCAACCAGCCTTTCCCATGACGAGTTACGGGAGCTACTTGTGTGATTTTAGTGGAGTTGGTAGCTTAATAGTGACTCAATTAGCTGGGAAGAAATTGCCCTTCTTTCATACGAATGCCTTTGTATTACCTTTGCATTTCAGGGCACTGGGGGTCTGTCCAATTTCCGTGATCCTTATAAAGGTAATTGGGGTTGTTCATTAGCTGATTCTCACGGACTCTGGGATGCGGTCCATCTAGATTCCTTCATCTGTGCATTTGCAGTTCCTTCCTTCTTTCACATGCTTAGTGCCAAATCCCAGGACAGTGTTAACGCTGGCTTAATGAGGATGCCCCTTGCCTACAGGGGGATGCAGGCAGGGCCACTCTTGCCTTCGCCAAGCCTGCTTTGCATATGCCAGGCAGCAAGGGTGGCAAAGTGGCACTCGAGGGAGCAGCAGGCACCACGCACCCAGCAGCCCTGACCATGCCCTCAGCTGCTCTTCAGGACGATGCTTGTGGTCCCAGCTCAGGAATAATCAGCTCGGGTATTTGAACAGTTGTCCTTCGGAGCTGCCAAACAAGTACTCAAGCTTGAGGTCTAGCTCTAAAACCGACGGGACTGGGTGTATTTTGTGTGTATTCAGCTGCTTTTCTTTAGGATTCTACCAAAAATCCACCATTTCCTATTGGAGTCACTCTAGATAAAGAGCTGTGTGCCTCCCCTTCACACAAGCCACAAAGTTAATTCTTTTTCTGGCACGTACTGTTTGTCCAACATCACCTTCTCCCTTGGCTCAGCTCCCTGGCCTCACAGCTCCCCCAAACTCTTCCACAATCACATAAGGAGCTTTTCCCACATGTCCTGGGGGCACTGAGGGTTTCCCAGTCTGTCTTAGGTGCACAGCACTGCTGGCCAGAGCTTTGCAGAGCCAGGGAGGCAACAACTGCTTCAAACACCTGAACCAAGCAAGAACCATTAATGTTTGGCCTACGGGGCCAGGTTATATTTGAATTATTCATATTCTCACCAGTAGAGGGAAGTCATGCAAACACACAACAGTGCAGAGAGATTTTGTTATTCCCAGTCCTAATTCTCCTTTTTTTTTTTTTTTTTTGCAGCACACAGGAGGAGAGAGAGCAAATAAATGTCAATGCCAGAGAAATCAGGGGAAGCAAAGATTACAGGAAAAAGGTAATATCAATCATGATCAATTATGGTAGCTGGAAAAATTAAATGAACTTTTAAGCATACTTGTCTTATAGATGTGAAATAGCTGCTCACGTGGTCAAAAACCTGCCATTTTTCCAGCTATAGTCATCAATATAACAAAAACAAAGAAAAAAACCCTGTCTACACACAAAATTGTCTTGCCTGTGTTGACCGACCACCACAGCTACAGGTAAACAACTGGAACTAAGGCTAAGCCTGCAGCTGAGCCTATCTGGGGGAGGGAGAGGCCACGCTGCCATACCCCAGCGTGGCTGTGGAGCAGATGATGGGGCTGCTCGTGCACAGGGGAAGGGAGCAGGCTGAGCCACCACAAGAGAACAGGGCAGGAGGAACATGAGGCATCTGCCTCTACTGCGTGGCTTAAAACTACTCAGGATGACTTGAAGGGAAAGACCAAAAGACGCTCCCCTGCTCAGCCCCACTGCGCCCACCCACAGAACGGGCACACAAAGACACTAACAGGTTTGCACTGAGGTGCAGCACTTACTTAATCCTGCGTTTCCCCATCGGTGAGCTCTCTTGCCTCCCCTCCTAGCAGGCATTATGTAAGTCGAGGGTCCCCTGGAGCGGTATTTGCAGCCGCAGGATCATATGAGAAAGGGCACAATGCCACCCCCTGCCCCTACGGCTCCTTTCCCAATAATGCCACGCTCATGGCAAGTACTGAAAATATGTGCTCTGCCATTCAAGCAGTTCATGTTCCTGAATGCCACTTTGTTCGGGGGAAACAGGCTTTGTTAAACATGAACTTCACCAGGAACAAAACTTATGTTACAATTTGATTTATGATATATATATGTACACACATATACACCCCCTCCACACACACAGACATTACACACATTATATATTTTTCTCAGCTGATTGCATCAACTAAAACTCTCTCTAAAACGCCACGCAGCGAAAGCAAATGCTTAAGGGAGGCTGCGGATGCCTACACTGGGTATCACCAACTGCTGCCTCTTGTCTGAACTTTCTGGCCACTTCCTGGGGCTTCACTGAGGCACCCTGGAAGGGTCACTGAGAAGAGCAAAAAAAATTAGATCACAGTGATGTCAGTGCATGGGCTTTGATCACTGCGGAGAAATGGGTTGGCTAATTTTGGTTCAAGCAGCAACATATCAAATAAAGCAATAGGACACCAAAGCCCTAGGTTTTCCATGGAAGAGAGCAACAAACATCCTCAGAATTGTTTAGCCAGGGAAATACAATTTAAAACGAAATAGGGCTCCACTTCCTTTACTACACCAAAGACCCAGCCTGTTCATTTATTCAGAGGGAGTGTTCTTCTAAAGGTAAAGCTGTTTCTGTTGTTGTGTAAAGCTGTTTTTGTTTCATAGCCTTCCACATGGATATCCTATCTCTAGGAATTATTTGGGATGCTTAATGAAGTGTGGATCACAGCATCGGGAGTCCTTTGTAGGAGGTGTGCACTCTGCACCGTTATTTGATTTTCAACCGCATTGTTTTCACTTTATTGAGAGGTTTTTTTGCATTTCTTTATTTATACAGACTCCCAAGTGATTGATGGAACATTCTCCCCATTTTTTGCAGCTACATTTATATTTATTGCACAATTTGGGGCAGGTACCTGCAGTGCCATCCAAGCTAACTTGTGATGTCCTGCTGCCCTCCTCGGAACCTGACACATCAAACACTCCGGTTCCTTCCTTCTTTGCCAAAGCCCATTCAATCTCACTCAGCCCTCACCTTATGTTCCCCCACACGAATTTGCTCCTTTCCCTAAATGATTATTATTTGGGTTGAGCATAACCTAGCCCTTGGTTTCCACGGCTCTTAGCACTCAGGCAGTGCTCCAGTGTTTCCCTGGCTTATTTCAGGCATCAGTACAAGCAGCGTTGGACTGCAGGACTCATGACTAAATCTGTGCTGTTGGAAGGAAGGACAGAGGAAGATTGTGAGATTGTGTTGTCTGTCCAACACAATCGAGAAGCAAATCTGCAGAATCATCATTATGACCAATCCTGCAAACTCACATTTCTCACTGATCACATCTGGCCTGATCCAAAGGCCACAGGGCCTTGGATTTGGACCAATGCACAGATGCCTTTGACTGTCCACATCCTGTGCAGAGTCAAAAGTTGGCTCCCTTTATTAGCAGAGGATTTAGCAATAGGAAGAAGTTGAGTCCAAATCCTTTCTCCATGCGTGGCTGTTCCTAGAGCCCCTCACTCACCAGGGTGCAGTACTGACCCTATATCTGTCTATATTTACTGGGGGATCATCTGGCTTTCCATCCAGCTTGCTGCTAATAAGTAACTCACATGAGAAAGTCACTGAGTAGCTGAAGCAACATGTTAAAAAAGAGGTTTCCCTCTCTGTGTTGATAGCCAGTTATTAACTAATCGATGTGGCAGCACTGGGAAGGTTGTAGGTGGTTCTGTAACCCATCATGCCAAAATGTGAAGAGTAGATAATTTTTATTTCATTATGCTCTTGTTCTGCACAGTCTTCAATATTGTCAGAGTGCTGTATGAACTTTAACCAATTAATGAAACATGAACTGCTTATTAGGTGACCCAAAAGGCCTCTCCCCTACAATCTGTGAATAACAAATCAAAATCAACGTGCTGCTGATAATTGCATATGCATGAAATCTTTTAAGACATCATAGCTAAAATGGCTAATAATAAATCTCAGCATCTCCGAGAAAGCAAAACAGGAAGTGAAAAGAAGCCAGGAAAAATAAAGGACACTTCTACAAAACATTGCCTAGGCCTGTTAGCATCAACTTAATGATCAATAGGTCACCATTATGTATGATATTTACATCTGATGTGTATTAATGCATTGCTGTGCGTGAATGTCCAACGAGGCTCATCTCAGCTAGCACTTCCTTCATTAAGTCTGCCTTCATACAAAATTCACCTTGATTTCCAAGTTTGCATTCAGTGCTGCACATTTGAAAGTAACATTGCCAAACTTTCTACTGTGTTCACCTGCTGGTTGAGAACAGAGATTTCTCAAGATGAAAACACAATAAAGATGGTTGCAGAAGGCTTAGCATTATCAAAGAATGGAAAATAATAGACTTGTGCATATGCTCAGCCTTCTGCTACCATAACATCACTGTGCATTATCATTTTCTGTCACTGAAAAGTAGTCCTCACACCATATATTTGCTTAATCTTGGGTTTATTAACTTGGGTTTATTAACTCGCTCACATACATGCACACACACAAACACTGATTCTTTTGCTTTTCTTACCTATAAAATATCCATGGGAGTTTTCTTGGCATCTTCTGAGTAGAAGCTTACTTGGTTTTAAAATCTAGAATTTCAGGTATTTATACTTTCTTTCATAGGCACACATTTGAAATTCAGGCGGGCCCACATCCAAACTCAGTCTAACTCTCATTTTCCAGAAGGTGAATTTTAGCTCCTCTATCATTTGAATGTTAATTGCATAGCACAACAACAAAACCACACATGCTCCTTGAAGGAATGAAAAATTCCCTCCTCAACCTTGCAAAAATCTGCCAGTTATTCCCAAATACAAAGCTGGCTAATAACAACTTTTGTAAGTAATTATACAGCACAGATAACCTCCCTCTTCCTGCACTAACACTGTGTGCTTCAAGGGAACCTGAGGAACTGTATTATTAAATGAGACATTTTCAAGCACAAGTTTATGGAAGGAGGGGCAATAAAGAAGAGGAATGTAAGAAAACATTCAGAGATAGAGAAAAGGAGCTTCACTTGATAAACAGATTTTACCCTTTCTTTAAGTCTATTTGCCTCAGTCACCAACCTCAGTGACAGAGTATCACTTCAAGTTCTTCTTAACAAAGTAGTCCCTTGCTCCTAAACATTTAGTTTTGCTCTGTCCAATGACTGCAGATTTATGAACTTGAACTGTTTCACTTCCTAACATTTTATAAATAAGCCCCATCTGGTCTATCTCTCCTGTATCCAAGTCCCTTCTCCCCTCAGCCTACCTCGGGCAGTCCCCGCTTGCTAATGCCTTCCTTTAAATAAACGAGACTTTTCAAAATGTGATCTAATGCCTAGGCTCTTTATGCCTCTCAAAAGAAGTCTCTAACAGCTGCTTAGTGTTGCTAGACACTACATCAAGTATTCAGAAACGGATCTACCAAAGAGGTCAACTCCCTCCTGATACCACATTAGCTGATCTGCTGCCATTTCAAACTTGGCTTGGCTTTGCTGTTACTTCTATTCCACGGCAGTTCTTTGCGTAGACATATTGCATTTCATAATCCATTTACCCAGCTGGTCAAGACTGCTTTGGAAAAAGCTTCATCTTCCTAATCTTTAGCTATTCTTCCAATTTTAGATCACCTGATAATAAAAAGTACAGTACAAACCATGACAAAAAGTTAATACAGAGTGCTTTCTCCCACAAAAATATTTTGTCTCTTTTCTTCACTGTATGCTATGTGAGAAACATGGGCAGAGTCTTGCCCACCTGTCTCTGCATTTTTTTCCCAACTGAGTCTTCCTATTGACAACTATTTGCACAGCCAAAAGGATTACACCCACAGGTTGAAGCTTCCAGGATCAGCTCTCAATTCCTTACATGTCTTATTACCTAAGCCATGTTCGCAGAATGTGTAGAATAATACATCCCTTGAAACTTCGTTAAAAGCTTCTGAAGATCCCGATACATCTGCTGCTTCCCTTCTATCTAGATCAATGTTTATTTAATTTAGAAAAGGAATCCAATTTGCTTGACATGATTTACTTTCCACAAAGCCATGCTGACTCGCATTATGATGTTGCATCCTTATTAAACTGCATGCAATTGTAGCCCTATGCTGTCAGGAAATGTATTTTTGAGACTGCATTTATAGACAGCGGGATCCTCTGAGGGGCTGCAATACCTGACACAAGGAATTCAGCACCTATTTATTGGCAAACTGATCTGTTATTTTCCAACTCTAACTGTCTTCATTTAAAAGATTAGAAAAAAATGTTGGCTCTTTTCAGAAAATATGGTGTGTGTGATATGTGTGCATTCACATTGCAGCTGCTGCAATATATTAGGACTCTTTTTGAGCCCAGCACTAAAATATCTTTACACATAAACTGTCCCCAGCATCCATGGAAATGGTAAAGGCCTCAAACTTGATCTTTCAGTAAGATCTCGCTCAGAAGTCCAGGCAGACCAACAGAAACAAGCCCAGTGTCAGTGGCACCCAGCTGCGAGAAGGCGGCAGCAGCTGCCTGCGCTCACTCGGGTCATGCCCGTGTCCCGGCCGCCGCTGCGCGCTGCTCCAGGGACCTCGGGCTGGCTCTTCCTCCCGGGATGCCCTTCCACCCATCCCACCGCTGGTCCCTCTCACTCACACCTCACCTGAGGTTCAAACACCACAGTGGGCCATGCTCCAGCCTCCTGTCTCTTGCAGCCCTGGTCTAACATTCTCTGCACAGTGGCCAGACTTCCCTTTAGCAAGCGGGTATGCCAAGAGAGCGTGTTACTATGACACTCACTTCTTAATTTTGCTGCTACCATGGAATTCTGTGCAGCTGTTTAGGGTAAAAGCCCTATCCAGTACTAGCAGCAGGGGCTGAACCCTCTGTCCTTCCCTCTCCTCTCTGAATTTCTCAGTTCCCAAAGCATTTCTAGAATATCATCCTACCAATCAGCATTTTCCCAGCTATTTGTTCCATGAAGTTTCCCTTTTTATTCTTCCTCCCCTCCGTTTCCTCTTGCCAAGCACTAGTGATGCACTGAGCAGAGCTCTTACAGATTCCTTAGAGGACAATTCATATATGTATCATGGTCAGAATGGTCTGGGATATGCTGATGTGTATTCACTATAGCGCCATTTATCCGAGCTGCGAAACAGAACAAAATCTCATTGCAATAATGGGGCTTCTGAGCCCATTTTGGACAGTCCTGCTGCATGCACTGTCAGTACCAGCCCAGTCCCACTTCAGCTCCACACGTAGCACTAACAGCTGGACACAGAAGCACAAGCCTGCCCCGTTCAAACCATGACATGAATATGGAAAAGTGCAGGTAGCATCAAGCTGTTGGTGGTGTTTTCCATCAAGCAGCCTACCTTGAACTCCATGGGGGTGTACTTCTCATTCTTGGGGGTGGTGTTGCCTTTGTAATGCAGGTGGTTGGGAGTGGTTGGGTGGATAACGGTGGACTCCTGGGACTGCCTCTGGCAGCGCTGGCAGTACACGTAGATCACAAACGTTAAGAGGCTAGAGCCAAAGAAACAGGAGACCCCAGTGGCAATCAGATGGATGAGACTGAAGCCTGCAAGGGAAATGACAAGTGATTCTATTTTTAAAAGAACAGCCTCTTTCCCTCTCCCAACAAGACCACAGGTGTGAATCAGAGCTATGACATTGCAGGATCAACATTAATAAGCTGTTGAAGGCAGTCTTACGTTCTAACATAAACTGCCATAATCTCCCTGCAAATTGCTCTCCCCGCTGCAGCTCTGCCTTGTGCATTTGAGAGGTTCATGCATTGTGTTCTCAGCACTCCCTCCCTGTCTCTCCCCTCTACTCTCTATTGATATTGAAACTAAACATTATATTAAGCTGACAGCTAAAGAAATGAGCCGTACAAACAATGCACATTAATGGATTCCAAAGCATGCGTGCGTCACGTGCACAAATGCACAGAAAAGGGGATAAAAGCAGTGTTTTTCTAAAGAGAGGAAAGAAAAAGCACAGTTCTTTGCTGGCTTCCCCAAAAGCCCAGGGAACTGTGGGGGAGATGCACATTCCTCCCTGCTGTAATCCAAGTGCACTCAGTGTCCTTGCTTATCCATAGCAGGGTATTGCTTTGGCCATCTATGCCCTGCCTTCTGGGGTGTGTTTGTACAGCTAGGAGCAAAACAGGATCCTCAGAAAATGGGAAATAAGAGGTGGAATAAGCAAAGGGAGAAACTGCTTGGAAAAAAACTTATTCAGTCTTATTTCTCCTCAAACTGCACAGATCAGAATGAGAGACCTGTGCTGGTGGGGTAGCTACGGTGTGAAGATTTCAAACAGAAAAGCTGCAGGATTATAAAAGCCTCCCACGGAGACCTCTCAGTGTGTGATTAGCAGAGTACCCTCCGAGCACAGCACTGACCCCTGCTCGGAGATGCGCAGCCCATACGCTGGGAGCCACCCAACTCGCAGCTCTGGCTGCCAGGCAAGAGGAGAGTCAAGCAGTTCTCCTCATTCCTCCCTCGCCTGAGACAGTCTCACCCTCTGTGGTAAAGCCAGCAGCCAAGAGATCTCCATGACCAGCAGAACACGGAGTTGTGACCTTTGCAGTCACCAAGGTACAGAAATAACCAGTCTGGGGTGACCTACGTTTGTGACCCTGCTGCCGTTTGCTGAGGGGTCCACGGGAAGAGCATCGGTGGTGATGCCCCCGCGCGCCGCCAGCCTTGCCCTGATACATCATCTTCCAAGCAGGAATGACAGGGGCCCCAGTGCCCCAGGCAGCCATCCCAAGGGAAGGCCAGGTCGCTTCATTGGAGACTGCAGTGGGAAAGCTCCCCATGTCTTTGGAAGCCAACTCGTTTGGACAGAGTGCTGCGCTGACTGCACGCGGACACGGCAGGGACCGCGCAGAGCGGCTGCAAATGAGGCTCATTCCTAGTCTGATCACGATGTGCCCTTTTTTTTTTTTTTTTTTTTTTTTTGGTGCCATCTTACATTTTAACTGATATGCTTTTCAGATAGAGAGTTCTGCCCATTAGTCTTCTGATCTCCTCTAATCTTTCGTTAAAAAATATCCTCCTGAGTTTAATAAGAACAAAACCAATAGAGTTCTACAGAAAAGTAATGCTCTTCAATCATAATTACAGTAAGGAGCATAGAGAATTTATTAGACTGACAAGCTACATTTATTTTTATAAACCACACTATAAAATTCTATTGCAAGATTACAACTTTCTATTGTGTTTTAGACGACAGTCCAAGAAAACAGCAGAAAGATGATAATTTTCTATTAAAGATTATGAGACGTTTCCAAAAAGACACTTCTTTTGTAAAAGCCTCTGCCTGGTTTACCTCACTTGTGAGAGCTAAAACACAGAATATGCAGCTGGTGTTCAGGGAAGCCCCATGACATTCTGTCACACTCACCTCCTGCCCAGCTTTGCTTCTACTGCAGCAAATGTTTCATTTCACTGTTACATTTGCCTGTTCACTACAGGAAGAAATCCTTTCTAAAACAGAAAACTCTCTGATATTTCAGTGTCATCCTTGAAAGACCCATCTGATTTTTCAGGTGAGTTTCAGCAGTACCTCAGGGGTTAAGCAAAATATTTTATCTGCAGCACATCAGTCCCCCAGGGTGGAGCCTTGCTGGTTCACCACTTTTATAATACAGACCTTCTGAGACACATCAACAGAATTTCTGTTGATTGGCTTCCTTGCCAAACATTGTGGAACACTATGTAATAAATAATACTAGATATGGTAAAATGTAAATTGGAAAAGCAAATGCACTCGTGGTGGGAAAAAAAAAGAAGAAAATGTGACTACAAGGTATAACAGCAGAGTGCAGCTGTAGTAAGGAGTCCTGGAACTGAAGAGAGACTGCTCTCTTGGGGTGGGAAGAGT
The DNA here is from genome assembly GCA_032273925.1 of Rhynchotus rufescens. NCBI lineage: Eukaryota > Metazoa > Chordata > Aves > Tinamiformes > Tinamidae > Rhynchotus > Rhynchotus rufescens. The sequence goes on from JAVCKT010025864.1 coordinate 15,390, forward strand.
GATGCAGAAAGCCAACTGTCATGTTGTAGGTACTGAAATCTTAATTCCACTCATTGCTCTGCAGTCACAAACGCAAAGGGCACATTTCCATTCCATAGGTGACATGCCTTTCTTTGCCATGATTTCCATAGAGTAAATAGATTTTGGCAGCCTGCGAACTAGCTGTGTTTCAGGAAGGCTGGGGTGTGACACTAGTAGGAATTGGCACTGTCACTGGTGTGAAACCAGCATCCTTAAATGTCAAAGGAACTTGCCATTTTCTTCAATCTGCATTTTTATCACAGATGCTCCTAGGCCATTGGAGAAGTGACACTAATGATGCATCTTCCAAGTTACACCTCTTCTCTGAGAAGTGAGGACTGCAGCAAAAAGGAGTGCTTGGAGGGCAACCATCAACTCTAATGTAGCCCTGTGATAGTAAAGGAACTGCCTAAGAGATCTCCATTCCCTGAAGGCTTTATAGGTTACTTAAAAACATCGGCCTCCAAACAGCTGTAAGCTTGCAGTGGTGAAACGAGGAATATCCCTTCCTTTCTCCTGAACCATTTATAATGTGGATAGAGAGAGACAGGTGATGTGCTCCCTGAAAATTCATGACCCTCAGTGCCCAACCCAAACCCTGAAAGAAATAAAAATCTTGGAACTGACAACTGGACAGTGCAATATATTCTTCCAGTCTGGCTCAGACAGCAAGACTCCAATGGAATTAAGGTTATCAGTGGGATGTGAGCTGTATAGATTAATGCTTCAGCTGATACTGCATGGGGAGAAGAAAAGCTAGGTTAGGATAAAAATAAGATATATAGTTAGTGGTACCCTACCTCCACAGTTTGTGCTTTCATCAATGCTGGAGGCTGGCAGGATCACTAAACAATGAAAATAAGAATGGAGAAAGTTGTCATTTTGCCATCACTTTGCTTCTTTAAGTAATTAAAACCCCGGTGCGCTAGACATGAGAAGCTGCTAGTGTGTTTTGCAGCAAGCTGAGAGTCTCTCTAAATTGAATGATAAGCTCAGCATGGGGAACCACATGCAACAAAGCCCCTCAAAAGACCTGACAATTCCAGTACTATTACCTGATCACTGTTTAGCTTCTTCCATTTGGAAAAAGAGAGCCGAGAAAACACTACTGCTGTCTGGATATCTCTGATTTTTAAACAAGGACATTGCAGTCCAGAAAAAAAATTGGAAAAGGGTTATTCAGGCTAGATATGTTAAGTATTTGCCTCAGAGATTCAATTTCCACAGAATCTAGGTTGGAAGATGCTCATGAACATCTCTCCATCAATAATGTTTCTCTGTTAGGCCACTGATACATTAATTGTCTCCATCTACCCCATCTTGCTTCTTCCCTCCAGTGGGATGCTTTCCTCTGATCTCTGAACTTGGGGAGTTCCTGTTGACCACATCCACATGGAGAACAGAGGTCATTTCCATAACTCAGCTCAAGACAACTCTGCAAGGTTAAGAGCTTCAATTCAAGCAATACTAGTTACTTATTATAGATCTCAGTAATTCTGTTTTATAAGAGAGCTGAGCTGTCCCCAAAGGAATGTCAGTTATACTGTGCCTGAAACACATGAGTTTATAGCACACTCGTTAGCTTGCTGGCTTGTTGTTTTAAATGCATCCAAATCCCATCTACAGTAGAGAAAATCTCCGTCTATACGTACCAGGAATTTCATTATAGAGGCAATCTTGGTACTGTGTGCTGTTTCCGACGCATTGAGAAGAGTCTGGACTGTGCACCTCACAATACCGAGTGCGATACTGGATCCCTTCTTCATTACACAAGCTCCACTCTGACCACTCCGACCAGCCACCTTAAATCCAAGATCAAGATAACACATAGAGAACATCATCCAAAAGAGAGAAGACCCCATGTAAAACCCAAACTTGCCCAATACTGGAGGGTGTCTAGCTGCCCTCTAGATGAGATCATCCTCTCAATTCAAGCAGTAGTCCAAGCATCACACCCTACTCACCATGTTGAGCTGCCTTAAAACTGACTGAACCAGCCCCTGTGGAGCACTGCCTAATGCAGGGTTGTCTTAAAAGCTCCTGTATCAGCTCTCTGGCTGAAGATGCACAATGATGGGGCTATGTTGCACCACAAACCCCAGCATCTGCAGTGGCCTCCTGGAGTTACTCCAGGCAGCCAGCACAAGTTACAGTGGTTTTGTTAAGGTCTCTAGGAACAGCACTCACAAAGGTGGTTCAGACACAACACAGCTCCAGCGCCTGACCTGTGAGATGTAGCACACACTCATCTGCCATTCCGTGTGAGAAACAAGAATGAAGGATTGCTCCTTCAGCAGCTGCACAGATTGGGACTTTATGATTCCTTTTCTTCCTCTTGCAAACTTCCACCTTCAAGAACCAAATTCCTCCTTTTCCAATTACTTTAAATGGATCAGCTGTTAACAAGACACTGCTTGGCCATGCCAGGGCATGGGCTAGCGAACGAGTTAAGAGGAAGGTAACGCATTTAATTTGAAAACTAGGGCCTACCTTTCATCTGGTTCAAAATACGTTTACTGAATGGACAGAAAAGTTTCTAACGGATGGTGTTTCTGATCTGTTTTTCAACCCTTTGCAGATGCGCCTGTTTCCCACCAAAACCCAAGGCAGCTGGAGCAGGGCTGAGAACTGGCTACCTTCACACGGGTGCGTGTTGCAGAGGGCCTCCTCGGTGTGCAGCCCGATGCAGATATCCTCGCCGCTCGACGGGGCCGGGTTGGTGCAGGTCCGCGTGCGCTGGTAGTGTCCTCCACCACAGGTCGCTGAGCACTGAGACCAAGGAGTCCAGCAAGACCATGAGCCTTTCACTGAAGGATATTGAAAAGCAAGGAGAGGGATGGACACACAACAGGTTACTCCTTTTGCTGTGGCAAAGCTGGAGACATCCCCAGGCTCTCACCTTCCAAATCCCCCTGTTCAGACTATCTCACACTTTCTTGTACTCCAGGGCATTTGGGCCTGGGAACAGAAACCTTTGTATCCACCCTGTGAATGCAGAACAAATCTGCACAAAAGAAGCACCTGCAGCATGAAGTGCCCTAATACACACTATTCTTTAGGGTAGTCACTTTGTTCTTACATTACTGCTATTGCATTTTTCCTGACACTTCACCAACAGCAAGAGCAGATTTACTTGGAAACAAAATGCTGTAAAACCTAAGTGGAGTTTATATGGCTTCTTTCTGTTGGGGGCCCCAAAGGCTTCTCGTCCCAGCGCTCAGGAAACAGAAGCTCAGAGGCTTTGCCTGAGTAGAGTCACGTAACAAGTTAATGATAAATCTAGGGAAGCAATTAAGAGCCCTACTTTGAACCCCTCTTGTCTGCCTACTAGATTATCTGATCTGCAGGTCCACATTACATTATTTCAGGAGATATCTTTAACAACCTGATGACTCAGTGCAAGATAAACCCAGGATTTGTGTGTACACATCAAGTGAGGGAGGGAAGGAGGGAGACACAGAGAAATAGGAATCATGCACTCAGAACAGATTGTAAAACATCAGAGTGTCCAAGGGCAGAAAACAGCACAGAAGAAGGGCACAGACATTAGTGAAAAGCCACTGAGATCTTCCAAAATAGTACTAATAGCTGCCTTACAGGGACAGAGCTATTTTCATTCTTTGGTCACAGAGTGCAATATTTGCCACTGTTGCTATGGCTCTACCCGTTTGATCATCATTCTGTTTGCATTTTTTTTTTATCTTTGCATTGAGTTTTAGTATCATACTAATGCTAATAATACTTTAAAGTACAGGCCACAAACTGTATTGCCATGGTACATAATTGCTGAAACTGCAAATAGGTGAGATGATTTGTCTAACAACACTTAAATTTGGGTTTGATCATCATTACAGAGAAGGATAAGCAAGTGAAAATACAGTTGTTAATGGTCTATTATTACTATTCTGGATCAGAAGTGCAACATAAACATGAGGACAAACTTGAAAACCAGGAAACCAGGCAAGAATACTCCCTGCTGGCTGTGCAGGAAATGGTAACTGATGTCAAGAGTAGATGCCCATCGCAAGAACAATACGTAAGCAGGAGAGGGGGAAGAAACAAGTGTTCTGTAGCTTGGG
>JAVCKT010025865.1:14399-26439 GCA_032273925.1 Rhynchotus rufescens
TGAGGTCGATCTTACAAAGTGACATTGCTAGTGCCTATTGGTGAATTTGGAAACATGGATATTACCACATGCAGAGGAGATCATACGTGATATACAAGTAAAAAAATTCTAGGATCAACCCTGCTTCCCGAGAAAGGAAGGTCCATAGGTTTAGGAAGCAGGAAGCTCATTCCAAGGCAGGAGTCATGCTCCAAATCACCCTGATACAGGTGCCAGTGTCTGATGACAGCCTGGATGGATTTTGCAGTTTGCTCTGTACCTCAGTTTTCCATACATAAAGCAGAGACCATGACGGTTCCCTGTGTCCCAGGCATGGTGTGAGGATAGGACATTGAAGCCTATCAGATTCTGAGATACGATGCTGAGAGGTTATGCAAGAAAGATATTTGAACCGCTCACCTTCTGAACACCCGACAGTAATGTTGAATATTATCCTCACTGACCTATGGGAGGTAGAGAAATATTTTCTTGATTTAGTAACAGGAAACAAAAAGTCTTGGTAGCCTCAATGGCTTCAACCTCAATTTCCTGAGTCCAATGTGAGGGCTTCCGGTACTGTGTCAGCCTTTGGTATGGTCAGAAAAAGGACTGAGAGGAAGTAGGGAGATCAGGGCAGAACTTCATTTGTCAAGAAAAAGCCTCTGGGCTTTAAACTCATTAAGTTGCTTTGCTAATGATCATTAGTACTGTTGTAGCATCTACGATCTGTCTTGAACACTGCAATCAGGTACCTAAAGACAACTACCTCCCAAAAGGACCCAGAAAACCAGAACTGCAATACGAGGCTATTTGGATTCACAGCAAACAGGCAGGAAGTGAGGGCAGTGCTTAGAAATACCAAGTTATTATTAATCATCGTGACAGAAAGCAGCACGGGCCAGGGCAGCCTGGCTTTTGTGGGTAGGTCCGAGTGGGCAGGCGATGCACTCTTGGGGTCACCGCAAAATGTTCTGCCTGTTCGCTTGCTGGTTATGTCTGCAGCTAATTTTGTAATTCTAAATCCTTCAACAGCACATCCAATTTGTAACTTAAGCCTGCATAATTTTATCTCTTGGTTGCTTACACCCACTGTCTCCTAGTTTACACAGGCCACTGCTGGTTTCTGTAAGAACTGCTGCATTGATTGATATGCGAAACAGGAAGGTAGGATGTTTTAATGTGGAATGGTATTTAGAGAGATGCAGCATCTGTGTCTAAAGTGAGAGATAGTTACAGGGTTAGACAAGTAGGCCATCAATTACAGGAGACTGAGGTTAGGACCATCTGGCTGCTTGAAACAACACCAGGTGTTAGTAAAAGCAAATTTCCTGTGTTGCAACAGAGGAGGAGAGTGGCAGGCAAGAAGCAGCCCACCAGAGTGAATCTCAGTGATGCAGGAAGCAGTTTCTCATTTCCATGTTTAATGCTGCCTTGTGAGGAAAAAAAAACCTGCTTGAAGAGTCTCACACACCTGTGCTGCCTGTCTGGTGCCTCCCAGGCTTCCTGGGGTACCAACTGCGCAGCTCAAACCAAGAATGGGGCCCATGGGGCCCTTAGCTCTAACAAGAGACAAGCAGGAGTTACAAGCCCTTCTGGTGGGCCATGTCCTGCCACATGGTGCTCTCTTTTCCCTTGCTCTGCTTCTCTGTGCTCCAAATCTAGGCCACAAGCCATGGCCCCAAGCCCAGCTGCACGTGGTTCAACCTGTACTCAGTGACCTCAGGGCTCTTCCATACTCCTCCTTGCTGCACAGAATAGCTCAAATATTGTTGTTTTTTTTTTTTTTTCCCCTGGCCTTTGGTCGTCCCAGAAGTGGTCTCCGTGGCCTCCAGGGCCTCCCATTGCAACCACACTGCAGCCGGCCTGTGGATGGCTGCAACACGGAGCTCACCACTGCAGTCCCTGTACAATCTATATGGGCAGCCTACAGCTGGCTCCTGGGGAGCAGCTTGCTGGTGGAGAGGGTCCAGCAGGAAGGACTGGGTGCAAAAAGAAGGAGAATCAACTATAACAATATAATTAATTCAAGATCAAAGTTATATTGACATAAATAAGTCATGAAACAATCAAATATTCCACTAAGATTGTTCTTGCTGTGCTCTAATGTAGCTCAGACTTCAGGGAGCCTTTGTCAGGAGGTGATATCCAAGCCAGTTGCTCCAGGCAAGCCCCCTGCTCAGCTCCGTCCTTTCACAGCAAGCAGACAAGAGGTTAAAAATTAGGTAAATGCCATCTCAGTAAAGTCCTGGCAAGAAGACTTTAGATCAATTTTTCCTAGTTTCTATTTCTATCAGTGAAAAAAAGCCCCCATGGGTTTAGCTTAAACTTTAATTATTATACTTTAATTATCTGGTGACAGGGGGAAAAGCCTTTGGTTTGGTTACAAATTCCTAACTTACACGAGTTCCTCAATAAAACACGTCATTTAGGAAATACAGCAAAGGTTGCTAAGTGACAACAACTCGGTTGTGTATTGCAGCACGTTCACAGCCTATCGCTGGGAAGAGGATGAGGAGCTGGGGGCACCCACATGCAAGCAGGCTGGGGAGGCTGAAGGGCTACAGGCTCAAAAGCAAACTGATGCTGGCGTAATTTTAGCCCCCTCTTAAAAGCAAGTTAATATTTAGGAGTTCTGAAAAATTATAACAGCTCTGAATAATGGAAAATGTGAGGTGTCCAGGTCTCCACTACACAGGTGCTTTTGTGCAAGGGTGTAATATGGTGCTGGCTCTACTGGGTTTGAAAACATTGGCCATTATGCAAATAGGAAGGGCTCACATTGTTCATTAAAATGCAGCAGTAGGAGTGTTGACCCAGGGATAACATTTTCCAAGCGTAACGGTGACAGGCACAGAGGTAGACTTTGGGCTGATCTGAATTTCTAAATATTCCCTTTGAAGAGAGAGTGCTCAGTGAGGAAAACTGCCAGGTAATATCAATAAGTAGTCCTGAAAATAATGCAGCAACTGCAATCCACTGTAAGAAACATGAAATTCCAGATGTCTGCTCACATTATCTACCTTCTGGTTGACCCATGAAATACAAGCATGGCCTTGCTGTCATTGTAAACAAATACTGTTTAAATTCAGGAAGTCTAAGCACATAAGTCAAATAAAATCATTGATTATTTTCAAAAATTAATTTTATGTCCCTTTGAGAAAGTTTGTTGTGCGTGAGCATTTCATATTTTGTGGAGAATGATGAAAAAAAATAGCATTTATTTTGACAATGGCCTATACATGTACATTGTCTCTTAATCTTCTTAACTCTTTAAAAGATTTTTTTTTTAAGTTTTTGACAATTTGTCTGGTGTGGGCTTTGGTTTTTATTTGCAATCATTTTATACTAAAAGAACGACTTACTTGCAAAGCAAATGAAACTCCAGCTTCTAAAACTGGTTATAAATGAGATAGATGTCTGGTCTGACTGTTAGATGTATGCACGAAGCTAACACATAACCACATAAATTCACAGATTAGGCTACAAAGAAAGCTTTCAAAAAATGTACGGAATGCATCTACTCAGGATATTTGCTTCCTTGTTTTGGATGAATTGTTACACACTCTGTCTGCCTTTTTTTTGTATTTGCCTCTCCCACCTTCTTTCCCAGGGAATTGTGCCTGGTTTTCAAATTAGGCAGTATTCTTCATCAGTGTTTTATTCTTATCTTCCCTATATCTCTTAACATATTCTTACCTTAAAGTTCCCTTGGGTTGGGTTCCACTGTCAGAATCCAGCTCTATTCCAAACTGCCTGTGAGATGGAGTTTCGCAGGGCCTGATCCTGCCTCTGCTCATAGGCTTCTTCTTTGCCAATGGGTTCAGTGGTAGGGTTAAGGAAGGAATATAATTGGAAGATCAAGAGTTTTCTGCAAAGATTTCACAAGGACGTGTTCTGTTGCATTGCAAGAGCTGGCACACCTAAATCAAAACAGTCTGCCTAGTTCAACATCCTGTCTTAGCAAGGTGCAAAGCTGCAGTGGGTCTGGGCCGAAAGCCCATACTGTATCTCTGTTACAAAAATGCTGTCAGTGACTTCCTTAAGCAACCAGATGACAGCTCCATTTACAGCTCAATCCTGGTTTTGTGTATACTTTAAACCTTGTGTTTCTCATTCAAGAAACTTGGCCCCAGATAGCAAAAATTCTGTGGTGCGAGATGTGGAGTTCAGTATGGCTTTGGCTTAGTTTGGAGCCTTATCTAAACCACAGAGTGGTGGACCTGGCCCAAACCTGTGGCAGTGGATACAACACGGCCCTTCCCAGGCCATGCTTTGGCTTTTTTTGCACCATAGCCTAACACTGGGGCTTGCCGGCCATGCAAGGGTGAAAGTTCTGAGCTCAAATAAGCCAGACCTGTCTGCTGAGTAGGTAGTGCTATTTTTAACCGGTGTGAGTGCATGTGCAGGAGCTCTGTTGGTGATGGGCAGCCATGGCCAAGCTGGAGAGGCCATCTGCAATACCCTGTTGGCCAGTTCCAAGGGAGCCTGCTCCTGCAGCTCCCGTAGCCCAACCAACAGTGTCCGTGATACTCCAGTGCCTCAGGTTGAGTGGTGCTAAAGGTGATCTGGGCCCCTTAGCTCAACGGTCAGTTGCTATGGCTGATGGGCTGGACGATGCCTTGGAGCACAGCTTAAATAGCTGCTCTGCAAGCAGTCTTAGGAGATGTGGAGCTATCATGCACTTCCTGACACCTTTTTGCTCTGAAAGATAAGACAGAAAATCTGATGTTGGGATTAGTGATAAAATCTCCTTCCCATTGGCGAAACTTGGTAGGAGAAACTAAACAAAAGCAAGAATGAAGACATGACACAACTGTCTTTGAACTTAGTAAGAAATACACGCTCACTAATAATATGTGAGAAAAGCATCATAATTTTTGTCTGTTTAAAATTTCCCATTGTCTTCTAAGGAGCAAATACTTTGATGTATATTTTGTTTAGCTGGATTCTTTTGCTATGATGGTCTGTCTACGCTGCCTAAATTCTTGAGCTAATGGCTCCATGATGCTGCATTTAAAGATTATAATACATATTTAGCTCACTGATAAAAAGAGCTGTATAAAAGCCAGGTATTAGTTCTTATTAAATAAAAATAATTTACAGCTTACCGCAGTCACAATGAATGAGTTTGACTCACTCATGAGCTTTAGGACATTTTTTTTTCTTTCCTAATTTTTGTTTTACGAGGCTATACATGAAGGATGTTAGCTCAGTTGGAGATTTTCTCCTTTACTCTTTGCCAAGGTTTTCAAAAGTGACTAATGACTTTAGGTGCCTAACTGGAAACATTGTAATAAGGCCTAAATTTTAGAAAGGCTCAGCACCCATCATCTGAAATTTAAGTCCTTTTATGGTTGTTTAAATTCAGCTCTGCGGACTGAGATCCTCTCGTTCATTAGTAACTCTCGAAAACTTGCAAGTTATGGAAATATATTAAAATCTTTAAAATGCAATTTCCTATTGAAAAGCTTCCCCATACTCAATTTTTCCACATCTCAACTTGTGTGAAAATAGAAAAGAAAGAAAGAAAAAAAGAAAAAAAAAGAAAAAAAAAGAAATTGGTAATTATTGGATGAGTTTTCCATTGAAGAAAATATTGAGTTCACTGAGTTCACACCACAGTGTGGTATCTTTGCTTTTTGATAAATCTCAGTATCCATAACCTGAATACCAAAGTGTGTCATGTTGGTTCACTAGATCCTCAACATAAATGGATGAAGCTGTTGTTGCTCTGCCTACTAGCTGGGGATTCAGCATCCTTTTTGGCAAGGCAGGGACAAGATGGTTGCCTTTAATGAGACTGGAAATTATTCTCATGGAAATTTCAATAGGGAGAAAAACTTGGGAATATTTGAGGATGAAAGTTCCATGCAAGTTTATGATACTCCTTATTCCATAGACTTCCTGGTCCTTGCAGCCATGACCCCTAGTTATGTAATGGACAGCCCTTACATTTCGCTGTCATAGCCTTTGCAGATACCAAGTCAGATCTTTGATATCTGCTGATGCAAGTTATGTTAAGGCAATTGACATCAGCTGGACTTAGTATTTCAGTGCTCACAGGGAGGTGATATCTTCCCTTAGATAATTGGACAGTTGTGGTTGATTATCTCATAAAAATCAGCTATTGCTCTCTCTTAAATGAATTGTAACTGCAAGCTTTAACTCTGTCCAGCCAGGCTGTTACCCACAGCTTAGATTAGATCTGATCCTTTCTTGCTTCCCTACAGGTTTACTTTGATAGTCTCCGCATTTTCTAATAAACACTTTAAGATACCACTGGGCAATTATTGAGGAAGTCCCTGGGAACTTTTCCCGACAAGTCTGATACGTGACATGGAGGGCATAAAGCTCTGGGTTGGGATCACGTGCTCCAAAATACACGGGGCACTTGGACAACTGTTCCCAGAAGAGGCTGCCAAGAAGTGAGTTAGTGAGGGGCATGGGAACAACCTTGTGACTGCAGTGAATGGCAGGGGTGGGAGACAGAGTTACAGCTCTGCTGTGAGAAATGAAGCAGCATGTTTGGTTTTGTGAGAGACCAAGTGAGAAACCCCAGCGCTTGTCTAAAAATGAACATTACTGAGCACCCAGCTATTTGGCAGCAGTGTTGCACAGAGGTACAGGGAATCCTTTCTCTCTTCCTGATTCACCATTTCATCCTCTGGATGGCCCTGAAAATTTGGCTTCAGGCAAAGACTAAAAGGTAAGTTTCTCTTTTGCTCTTTGGTTTTTTAATAAAGAGCTAAAGTGTCTGTTGTTTCCTGCTATGGCTTCCCCATGTCCTGGCTCTCTGTGTCTGGACTTTAGCCCCACATTTATTCCTGTACCAGAGTTCCTTACCTTTCCCTTCTCTGCCTGCATATGACCCAATGATCTCCTCTCTCTGGCTTTGACTAGGTGACCTGCCATTTTTGTATTGCCCACAGTGCAGTCTGCAGCCCCTGGCACATCTTACTATTTATTTTATTTATTTTTGTTCAGGTGGGCCTATTCCAGGTTGCAGTACCAAAATACAGGCAGACATGTGGGAGTTCTTCAGGATGCAAACACAGTCATTGATGGGATGCCCAGGACTTTGACACCCACTTCTGTCCCCGCTGTAGACTCCCTGCAGACTCACTCCTCTCCTCCTGACTCTGCAGGCTGCTGAGCCCAGGACAGCACAGCTGCAAATCCCAGCCAAGGGCAGCCGGACCTGTTGTGCCCTGGGGGCCAACTCCCATCCTAACTCCCAGCCCATCAGCCTTTCTCCTCCTCTGCTGCCCTGCAAGGAGGTGACTTTGTCCATCTCTGAAATACTCTGAGTCCTAAGTGGGGGACATCCCACAGCACTGATGGCTGTTTAACAACATGAGTGTGCTCGTGTGCTCCTCACACATTTTGCACTATTCTCCCTCTCCCTTCGAAGGATGTGGTATTCTGGGAGGGTTTTAGAAAAGACAATAGAAGAGGAGGCCGAGGAAACCTACTGGCTGCACAGCTGCTTCTCCACTGATGGAGAGCAGCAAACTTGACAGATTGTCCTCCTAGACATACCCAGGTGCTTCTGTTCATACCTAGACACTTCTGCTCATTGTACCTATGGCATCTTCCTAAGACTAAGAATATCTTACGTTTCCCTCAGAGCCGAATAGTGAGACATACATGTGCAGTATCAAGGGACTTGGGTCTTAGAGTATGCAGATACAAAATAAAACAGAAGTGATTTTTAGGTGAATTCCAAAGCTTGAACAGCAGCATTGAAATAAACTCTACTTGTGCTCTGGTACATGCACGTTTGAACTGGGGAGAAAAGGGAAGGCAACGGACTCTGCAAAGAGGATCTGAGAAACAACACTGGAGGCATAACCAAACTAGCAATCTATTGCCTGACTCATCATCAGGGAATAAAGTTTATCCTACTTACAAGGAAATGAATAGGGCCCTGGAGGTATTTCTGAAGAATAAGACTCTGTCATCTGTACTAAGCATGAGTTGGCATGACCTCTGAATCTCCCAGGCCTCATAGCTCACTCACAAGTGAGCAAAGTCTACCCTGACACTGAACATCATCAGAGCTGTGTGTCTGAACATCACCAGACCTGTGTTATAGCCATGCTGACAAAGGCCAGGTCAGCTAAGACCCCTAGCAGGGCTGCAGCTGAAGGGAAAATGCCTCCTGGTTGTGTTCCTTCCCACACCACACTGGTGGGCAGAGGGATTTTGGTTTCTTTCTGAGTTTTCATTCTCCAGGCTCTGTGAGTTGAACTTCGTGATGTAGACTGACACTCACAAAAGATGTTTTCATATTTACTTGGCTACTGGTTTTACAGTAGCTCCTACGTCTTTCTATGCTGTGTATATTGCTGATTCTGGCTTTAAGATATAAGACCCCAAAGGGTCCTCCTATAATAATTTACCTTGAGAAAATGCCTGTTGCCCTGTCTCTTTTTTTCCTTGAGTCTCCAGCAGTCTTTTCCATCAGTGTGAAAAGTGTTTGCCAAACTGAGATTGCATTGTGGTGTCTTAGTGGGACAGTTTACTGCTGTGAGCACAAGGACAGCAGTGGCAGTGAAGGCAGGAAACTCAGAGGTGATGGATGGAAGAATCTTTGCTTTGGTCCATCCGATACACAGATGTATCTCTGTCCCTGGAAAATATGGTAAATCACAAGGAAGACCACAAAGCTTCCTCCTGGTTCTCCTTTTAATTCTTTTTTTTTTTTTTTTTTTAATTATTATATTCCCTGCTCACCAGTGCTGTGATGTGAGCAGCACACAGGGATCCAACAGCCGCCGAGCTCTCCCCACAGACACAACATTCTTGAAACTTCTTTTCCAGCTCCATCCTGCTCTAGCCCAGCACCTCCACCCCCTTCCTTCAGTAACACCCTCTCTGACACTGAGGCGCCTGAGTCTAATTGAGACGGCGGCTGGTTTTAATTTGAGGTTTGAGCACTATATATAATGCATATATTTCAGATCCGAGATTGCTTTCAAAGGGATGTGCACCATTCTGTGCAGCTGGGACACTCTTTGCAGCCTCCAGGAGATGGTGCCCTGCTGTTAGGAAATAGCGCCGGGAGCAACAGTCACTCCAGTTCACTGGCACAATGTCATACAAAACGCTTTGTGTCTGTCAGCACATTCCTGGAAGGTCACAGTGAATGATGAATGCTCCTGTGTAGGAGCTGAAGAGCTTTTTTTTTTCTTCCTTTTTTTTTTTTTTTTTCCATGAATTGCATCACTTGGCGGCCTCTTCGCTTCATTCATTTGACTCCTGTGGTTACAAACCTTTCCCAATTGTTGTGAGCCTGCTTCCTCCACAGCCCCTCTGCGGCCAAGGCAGGATATTCATGACTGACTGGCCTGGGGAAGCTGGATAACTTCCAGCTACTTTCCACAGCAGAGTTGCTCACTTCCCTCCCCCCGAGGTCTGAAATATCCTGTGGTTCTGGTTAGTTTTCTCTCCGGATGCACATCAACTAAAGCATATGCATCATCATGTGATACCCAAGGTTGTTTCAGCATAGCTAATTATGACAGCAGCTTTATTTAGATGCTATGTATACAAAAGATGAGCAAAGCTGTCCAGTGTGAAGTCAGAAGGCTATTTGACTTGATCCTGAGTGAAAGCTAGTTTCCACTGGTATGTAACACTGAAGTCCTCCACTGAGCTTTGCACATATGTCTGCGATGTTTAAACAATTTCAATAAACTATGATGTCATCTTTGCAGCTCTGTTGCCATTTCCTATGGTTTGGTTCATGTTTTTTTCCCTTTCTAAGCTGCAAATTGTTCATGAAGCTTTTGTAATTGAATGAGACTTCTGTTTTTCCCTTCTCTCCCTCCCCATCCCCACACATTAAGCCCAGGGCTGATAGTTTTAATTAATTAACACCTTGAGCCAATTCTGCATTTTTTTCTCAATGGGAGAGTGTCACTGGATGCAGTCTAACCACAGGGTTAATGTAGATACTTTCAGTGGTGAGAAGAGATTAGGAGTTTCCAGTATGCGCCCTTTCTGTATATAGCTTTAGTTGCAAAAACAGAGCCAGGCAGAGGGAACACCAGGATTATACACGTATGTCAGTGCTGAACCATGCCAGGTCTCTGTCCCTGGCAATATCTGTGCTGTTAAACTTACTTCACCTTCACAACAGGGTTGTTGCATCTAACCTGGCTAGTGATTAGTCCCTGGTCTTTTCCAGACCCTGAACTAGGCTATGCTGTTTGTGCCCAGTACCTGACTGGAGGATGCTGTCTGCATCAGGAATGGTACTGGGACAGCTCTTATCATTGACTGGTCTTGTCACTGAAGGGCATCTGGACCTGTGTCTTGGCTCTGCTTAATTTTCTAGATATGATCATGGCTAGGCAGACCTGTGTGATACACAGATTTCATCTGTGCAACTGGGAATCTTGATTTCAGACAGAGGAAAAACATCCTCATGGAGGAGAAACTGGACTGGAACCTCACGGGAGAAAGGAGATGGAAGGTTAATCCTTAGTAGGAAACAGAAAAATATCTAGACTTCAGTATGAGATGAAATAAAACCAGAGAAAAGTAAGTCCAAAGGCGAATTGGGTCCTTAGGAGTCTAAGCTTATGAACTAGGGTAAGAATGTTTTACAGAAAGTGGCAAGGAAGTGCATGTTGCTGCCAGTTCATGAGAGCATAGGGAAAAACTGGTGAAACTTCAAGGGGGATTTGCAACAGCAACAAATAAGAACATTTTGCAAAAGCTTTGGTGAAGACAAGTAAATTGCAAACTGCAATCCAGTAATGGATGCTACATGGATTGCTACATGTTGCAAAATCTGGGATGAAAGGAAAAGATCTCTGAAACATGACAACATTTCATGCTTTACATATTTCCAGGGATTTCTTTTAAGTTGTTGAAGAAATGTCAGGAAGTGGAAAAAGAGGTTTTACACAACTTATGGGGTCTTTTTAAAGACCAACTTGATTCAGAGAAAGTAATTACTACTTGGTTGGTTTCATGCAGTTCCTTGGTGTTATACTTTCTCTTAGATCCCTGTGTGCATCTGCAGGCTCAGAGGTCTTTGGCATTTCCTGTTGGACAGTCCAAGGGCTGTTCCATGTACAGGCACTCAAATAATGTCAAAACCTTCTTTGAGCAAAGGTCACATTAGGTCAAGTAAGCTCTTTGTCAGCATCTCTGACAGCAGGATAACAACATGCAGAAACAGATTTGCCAAGGGGCCCAGCAGTATTGTATCCATTTTTTTCTTTTCCTGCAGTGCTGCTGCCAAAGGAAGCTGCTGGCAGCACCTTCATCAAGTGTACACAACTGTGGTCTTATGTGGAACTTCTGAAAAACACAGGAATGTGTGATGCCAACAGCAGGGTTTTACACGAGGAGCTGTAGGCTGGAGTGGTGATTCTCATCTCTACAGGATCAACCAGGGGCACTGCGCTGTGTGAAGCGAAATCTGCAGCGAACATCAGAGGTGTCACGGACTTTCTCTCAGCAGGGTTTGCTATACACAGACTTGCTCTACAGCCACCGATAAGAAAGGAAATGGTGCTGTCTCCTCTTTCTTTGAATTACTTCTATCTCTATAGTCTCTTACAGAGACATTTGTGTGTACTTATGGAAGGAAGGGACTGTTTTGGCTCTCTCGACTGCACAGAAGAAAGGTTCCCAAGCAAACCTTTCTCTACTCTGATGCAACCAGAACAGCCTCTATTGTTTAAACATATTAGGTCTAATTTTCAATGCAGAATCATAGAATCATAGAATCATAGAATGCCAAGTTTGGAAGGGACCTCGGAGAGCATCGAGCCCAACCCCCCTGCACATGCAGGGTCACCTAGAGCATGTGGTACAGGGCTGCGTCCAAGCAGGTTTTAAAGATCTCCAAAGAAGAATAGCCTGAGTGAAATTACAAGTCATAGTTGTTAGACTAGAGCATCTATCTTATGAGGAAAAACTAAGAGAGTTGGGCCTGTGTAGTTTGGAGAAGAGAAGGTTGAGAGGAGATCTGACTGATATGTGTAACCTGGGGGAGAATGTAGGGAGGATGGGGCCAAACTCTTCTTGATGACAGGACAAG
>JAVCKT010025865.1:32675-44257 GCA_032273925.1 Rhynchotus rufescens
GCCTTGTACATGTCAGATGTCACCCCAAGAACCTGCACTGAGTCCACTACTTCCAATGGCACTTGAATAAATGCTCTAAATGACTTAAGAATACACTGCATCCTTAAGAAACTCTTTTCAAGCACTCTTGGTAGCTATCTACAAAGATGAAAAAAATGATAAGAATGACATTTATAGACTGAAAATCCCTGAGTGTAGACAAATTATATATTTTCACTTATTGTTAAAAGCAAGAGCAGCATATTTAAAACACAACTCAATCTAACATGACAAGAAATGAAACAATTCAAGGAGAGTTGCTATTCAAGGCAATATGCTACTTGGAAATATTCTGCATCTGTGCATCTAATTATAGTAAAATAGCAGACAAATAGTTTTATAGCATAGTCAATGGAGAAAGAAGGGTCTAGGACAGCTACACCTGTCAATCAGGATACTACGTACCTAAATATGGTTTTCTACCAGCCAAACTTTTTAAGGTCTGTATTTAACCAAGTGGCCAGTGGTATTTCTTTTATATTTCCATTTTTTGCACTTGTCTAGTGTGTTGTGCATTATGTCATAAGCTTTTTCAGAAGAAAAAGATATAGTGCATTTAAATATCAAGTCTGAAGTGAATATACAAAAATGATCCATGACACTATTACAGTAATCACACTTCCCAAATGATACCTTCTAATATCATAAAAATTTGTTACCATGGTGACTGGCCTAACCTGAAACAGTTCAGCTGATGCTGAGCTTCCTTTCCCTTCCCCAAAAATGAACCAAATAGAACATTTTGGAGGGGAAATTCTTCTATGGCTAGGCAACATCAGTCTCTTATTATTGATTTCATCAACTTTTTGTTGAGGTTATGTTGGCTTATAAAGATTCTTAGACAAAACAGACAGAAAGTGGGCTTGAAAGTGGGCAGTGACACATTGATACTCTGTACCTTAACATAGTTATTTGGCTTCATTATTAGTACGCATCTTATTTTCATCCTCCAATGGATTAAGAGGTGATCTTCTTATGATCCTAAACCTATTAAAATGTGTGCTAAAAAATTGTCTTCTTTGAAAGAGATATTGGAAAGCAGGAAAAGTAAAAGAGTGATATCCCTTATTGACCTCTACCTCATGCTAGAATATATTTCCTTAATGGGTAAACTAGTGCTGAATTCCACAAAACACCGTAGGAACCTAAAAAAGAACTCAGTTGGATTACTGGTACTTAAGAAATGCAAATCACAATGCCCATGTTCAGTACAAGTATTTTCTGGGCTTCACCAGTTAAGTTCCTAGGTATCTAGGGAAGACTTCAGCTCTTCTGCCTGATCTGCTCACCTGAAGTTTGGGCCTGGACTTCTTAAAGAGCAATGAAGGAAAGCACGAGAGAAGGCTCTTATCGAGATGGATTCATCTAGAAGCTGGATTCATCTAGAAGAAGGTCAGTCCTAGTGGTAAATTATACACATTATGTGTGTTACTCATGGGTGATGGAAGGATGGCAGCCTGCCTGAAGTATATCTGAAGTATCCTATATGCTGGATACCTCTGCATTTCTCAGGCATATTTAGTAACCTCAGCCCACAGATGTTGAGCTGTAGTACCAGAGTGGAGTTGGAAGAAAGGAGCTTAGGAGCTTCACTGTCAACTCCTTAATGACGTGACACTGTAAATCAACTTTCTCCTTACCCTTACAGTAATAAACTCATCTTCCTATACTGGAATACTTCCTGTTATTGGAATACTTCCTATTTTGCCTCAATGCTGCAGCCACCATGCTCCAGTCTTAGACTTACAAATCAAGTGTAATAGTCCTCCAAGTTTGAACACGGAAATTGGGGACTGAATGCAGCATGGTGAGCTTTGCTTAGGGGACAGGAGGTACCTAAGAGCTAAGTGTGTTTTGTCTATGTGGATACGGGATAAACTAATGTCAGGAAAAGCAGCTAACTTTCTGTATGTTCTTGACAATCCATTTCATCTTTTTAAAATCTCCTTTAACCATCCATGTTAAGTGGGGATTCATTAAGGGCCGCTCAGCATATTTCCATGGAAACAATACTTGAGTAGAAAAATGTGTTCTTGACTAGACAACTGAAGAAATCCATGAAGAACTACATTCCTCCAAATTTTACTCCTTTTTGCTTAAAAAAAAAATGTTTAGCTTTCAGCCATAATTATCTTACAATATTTCTGCATTGCTAGATATTTTTCTAGGAAAATAACTTTTTGAACATCACTATTTATACAAGACACTTCAGAAACTAGCAATGAAAGTTGATCTTGAAGTGTTACAAGCGGTAATGTTATAACTGGAGATACTGATAAGGCAAGCCTTTTAGCGAGAGTACTATCTTTCAGTCTATCAACTTATATAATTGGGAAAAACTATTGGTCACGCAAACCTTTCCTCAGATTTGGCCTATTTAACTTGTTTAAGCCCTCATTAGTAGTAAAGGACAAAGAAGTATGTCTTCAACTGTCATGGAATTGCTCTCCGGAGTCTGTTATTGCTGTCTTTCACATACACACACATACACACAAACATTTGTAAAAAACATTTGCCTTGCATAGGTATGCATCTGCCAAACAACGTGTTCTCTGAAAGGTTACAAAGAAACATGGGATTCCTCTTACTTCAATGAAGTGATTTTGACAGCTAAATTTCCCCTTAAATATGTTTAGAACTTCCTTTATATAGAAGTGTGAGTCATTCTGACACTCCTAATTTGTACTGAAAAATGATTGTGTTAAACTTATTAGCCATTCAAGTTAGAAAGACAGTAAGCAGTAGATCGATGACATTTGTACCGCATACTGCATGCACTTTATGCCTACAAAGTAAAAAAAGCAAGAGTTGGTGAAATGTGTGCTGAAAAATTGTTAGAAAATACGCTCTAATCCATTTCTGCTCTTGACAATATTTCCTTGTTATTTCATTTTCTCTAATGAGGAGAATATGTAAGCAAAGATGGCCTTTTAACTGCATCATATTTATGGCAAATATACGACTATTTGTATGAGAACTAACTAAATGAATACAGCAAGAACAGTTTGGCATATCTATAACACTACTCAATGAAACAAAATAAATCAGTGGGGATTGGCTCAATGATTGACTTTTAAGGAGATATTGAAGTTCAACCATTTGTTTAACAGCCTTGAGGTTAGCGGGATGTAAACTATGTGGGCTCTGTGTATGCACACCTGACTTGTAAGCTAAGTATGAGGAGAAGGAAGAGGGTAATCACAAAACTAAGCCTTTGATTTAGCTGGGAAATCTCTCCAGGCTCCACTGGAGGCTCAGCGGCAAGAAAACTTACAGAAGTTGATTCAGAGGTGAAGCCTGACTTAGATATTCATAAGCCATCTTTTTATTGTCATGCAAACTCAGGGCTTGAGTGGTCACCTGAGCCTAGTAGGCATATCAAGCCATGTCAGCACTTTTGAGAGAGCTGAAGTGTTGTCCAGGCAGGAGAGCCCACAAGGTTTTCCAGTCTTTGACCGTATGGTCCATATAATTAAAATAGGCACATACATCTCACGCACAACTGGCCAGGGCAACACAGACCTCCACTCTGCCTAGATAAGTAAGTAAGTCTTTTGCTTTAAATTATCTTCTAGAAGAGTACTTCCTTTCTGTTCACTGCTGTCGATACATAAAGCTGGCAAGTTAGATTAGGTGCTTTAGGTATCAATAATAGATATTGAGACTATCTCCTTTGTCTCCTTGATATTCAAGCAGTAGACAGACAAAATCAAAAGAAGGTAAAATCAAGTTGTTTGCACTGAGAGGACTCACTTGCTCGTGGCACTATGATCTTGTCCCTGTTTATGAGCTGCCTGATGGGCCTTAAAGACATATTCAGCCCATGTTTCAGTAAGTCATGCCCACAATGAGGGGCAGCTGCCAAATGTGAGGTTGATCTTGTCAGTATGATGCTTTACCTGTCTCCAATTACTAGACATTAATTAGGGGATCAAGAAGCTTCAGAAAGCGCAGCCATGTCAGGTAGGGTACAATATTTCAAAAAGTCCTTTCCATCTATTCCACAGAGAATTTTCTACACCTAAATACATGAGGATTCAATGGTGGCATGGGGCAAGAATCTCTAATTTAAGAAATTTTATGGATTTCCTTAGAAATGACAAAGTTGTCATTAACGTTTGAGAAATCTTTGTAGCTCATCAAATCCAATAAGTGTATCTGCAGTGAGGAAGAAAATGTCTGCTGAGTATCTTTTCTATCGCTATCTAGAGCATCTGAATCTCTCTGGAGTGTATTGCAAATGTGAAGGGGAGGGGAATAATGAGAAAGAAGACTCCAGTAAAATAGTAACCCACAAGAACAAAAATGGATTAGAGGTCTATGAAACTAAACACTCATCTGATCTGAATGTGCCATCTCTATGAACTATGCACAGCTGACAGCTTTGGTGAGATGTACTTTGCAGAGAACTTTGTTTTTATTACTTTACAGAGAACTGTTGGGAATCTATTGCATTATTATCTTCCATGGTAAATATTTTCAGCCCAGTGGAACAGATAATAAAAACATGTGACTCATTTGGGGCACGGCAGACTGTGTGTGAGTGCATGTGTGTGCCTTTGTATGTGGCTTGCATAACAAACCTGCCCTGTTTTGTGCATTCATAGGATCTTGCCAGTTCCATGGACTGTGCATTGCATTTGCCACGAGGCCAGATTGCAGATCACCAAAGTCCACTGATATTTAAACACGTATCAGTAAAGGCTACACTTGTTTTATACAGGGCAGCAAAATAAGTTAAAGATAATCCAAACCTTTTGGGTTTTTTTGGAAGGGACGTCAGTAAATGATTGCTTTCACATTTTTGATTATAGTGAATCAGAAAAGAGAAATCCAAATGCATTTCTTTACCTCTTAATGCCCTGGGATTATAAAATTGATTCTGTTTGGTATAGCCTAAGATAGACTTGACCAGAATACAAATCAAAACACCCGACAGCTAATAACTCTTAAAAGAATATTTTTAGGTTTGCAGATGCAAAGATTTAAAAATTAATGACAAACAAACAAACAAACCCCCAAAACAGAATGTTTTCTGTGACTTTTCATTCAGTTCCTTAGGTTACAGTCTTGAATTAAATAATCACATATGATTTTTTCACTGTGCCAGAGGGATGAATCAGAATTATGCTGTGAAGGCATCTGTTGTCTGTTAAGCCCCTGATTCATTTGTTGCACAAGTTGGAAGATGTGAAGTGAATGAAGCAGGGGACAGTGGGAAGAATGAGGATTATCTCATGGCTGAGGTAGCTGAGTGTTACTTAGGAGAAAGGATATTATCCCTGTCTCTGACACAAAGATCATATGAGGAGTTGTACAAATTATGTAAACCAGACTTGTTATTTCCAGTAATGAATAACTAGAAATTACACCCTAATCTTCATAATGCCTGGGTCCTTCACTGATCTCTTTGTTTCAAACAAGCATATTTTTGTGATCCTCCTGCTTTGTCTTCAATCAACAGAAAGTTGAATCCTCTTGTCTTGGAAAGACCTTAGCAATTACCTAGTAAGCCCTACAGTATCTCCAAAAATATGAAAGGAAAGGTTGAATGGATTATGAGTCCCAAAGATTTTTTGAGTAAAGTGTCTTAGGGGGAAGTGTGAGTGGAAACTGTGCTCTACAACTAGAGGAGTACAGTGTGCCACATCACATTATCTCCACCCGCATGTTGTTTTTCCCTGGCTCCTTTGGAAGACTAAATAATACCAGATCTTTCTAAATATTAAATTGGTTGGAGCCATCAGTCTTGAATATTTTAGAATGGGCATATATTTCTAAGGGAATAAAAATGAGTATATAAGGTTTATCGTTAACATAGGACCACTTCTTCCTCCACACAAAGTTCCTGGAAACCATGGAGCTCAAAAACTCTACTATTTCTTTTAGTCGTTGCAAAGAGGGTTTCCTTTTTTCTGTTTTTTTTTCTTTTCTTTGAAAAATGTCTTACTTATTTTTTTAAGGCAGATGATGGGCATGGGAAGAGTGACCCTCTCTTCTCACCTTCCAGAATACTAAATGTTTTTTCTAACTCGCAAATGAAAACATGGTCATACAATAAGAAATGACAGATATCCTTAGCTATAACAAAAGGGCACACTTCAAGGTGAAGCACAAAAGCACAGTTAGACCTGCTGTGTATGTCCATATTCACATCTTATTTGCCCAAAGATTTCCTTAGATTGGAAATAAATTAGATGTATTCTTGAGGAAAATGTCAAGTGACGAGGATCATATAGGCAGGTAGATACAAAGTAAATGTCTTTCCTTATTCTTTGTCTCTTTGTCACCTCCTCTATTGAAGCAAAACGAAGGATGAGAAGAGGTGAATACATTGGATCTTGCCAGGTTCATCAAGCTGCAGCAGTAGGTCTGAGCCTCCCAAACTCCCCGCCGAGGTGTGGGACTCTGCCTCGCTCCCATGTGCAGCCACATGCTGAGAAGCCACAAAAGGAGCTGTTAGCATCTGTCCAGAACATGGAACTCTCTTGAGGCAGAGAGAGGAGGGAGGGAGATCTCACAGCTCTACCACTAAGTAATTTTTATTATGGAAACTTATTTTTAATTTGTTCCATCTGAATCTTTGGAAAATGAACTATTTGAAAAGTTTATCATAATTCTAGTCTAGATAAACAGCTCAATAAGGAATGGAAAATACATATTTTGTCAGAAGGCACCACAAAAAATGTTCACATATGGCAATGATTTCCTCAATATACAACAAAATATTGGCTCAGGAGTCTTCTTCTGTAGATACAGATCAGATTTATCACTGCGGTAATGTCACCTGACTTGTACAATGTTTAAGCTGTGAGTCAGCGGAGTAGAGAGATGTAATACTCCAGCATGTACAGTATTTATCCTGTCCTTTTCCAATCTCTGGCTCTGATTTTGTTTTTAACATTACTGGGGAGTGATTCTTCATAGTTAAGGTTACAAATGAGTCTGTCTTAAAAGTTTGTTTTGGCTTCTGCCTACAAACTACCCTGCCACACCTCTGCATCAGGACTGCAGAGCTGGTTATGAGAGCTGAGAAAAAGTCTTTCTTTCTTTTTTTTTTTTTTTTTTTTTTTTTAAATGTGAAATAAATTAATTATATTAAATTATGAAAATTAAGGTGCACCCACAGCAAAAACAAAATAAAAGCTATCTTGTTGCTTTCCTCACTTTCTTCAAGAAATTAGCAGAGAAATTCTTTATCCATTTTTGTGGTGGATTCTGGAATAATCCTGGAAAGATAGCTTCTGTTTTACTCATCAGAAGTTAAGGAAAGGCAGTGGTTAGGGAAAGAAAAAATAATAAAAAAATAATAAAGCATATGTCTGCCAGCTTTAGCCCTTTGTAATCAGCTGAGCAAAGTTGTCTAGACATAATCTTTGGAAACCTGCTCTTGAGCAGGGTGTTTGGTCTGATCTCCAGAGGGACCTTCCAACCTCAGCCCTCTACAATTCTGTGAGCAGAATGTGAGTTTGGGCACTCAACATCTGCAGGACAGTGATGGAAGTTTATATTAATAATTTTAAGACTGAAGATTAAGTACCTACATAAATAAAAGTAACCAAGCCTTGAGGTGCCCAATGTTGTAGACACCTTTGCTCAGCTGGTGGGATCCTTTTCTGTTGTGCTCCTTGGTGCTCTGGGCAGTCACTGCTGAGAGCAGCTGGATCTCTGGGCATCCTGGAGGAGACCTGGCAGAGCAGCTTCCTGCCCCTTCCAGTGGCCTGACTGTGCAGACGGGGGATGTCTACTATTCTCCAGCAGGAATAAGGCTCTCCTGAAGCATAATTTGGTGGTATGGTTTTGTGCTCTCCTTTAAATTATTATACTAGCAAGAGAGAGTATGCTATGGTCCTTCCCATCCCTATCTTTCTCCCGTCTCCTTCCCTTATTTCCTTACAACTAGCTCCCCACTATAGGACAGGTTGTGGGAGGACAATTCTTTTCTAATGTTCCTAATTTTGTATAGCACATAAGAACTTTATTGAAATCCTGGGAACCTCATTCAAGGACATGAATTCCATTGAGTGCATCATGTCCCTTAAAATTGGGTGCCATGGTACAAGATGCATGGATATCTTTTCTTGGATTTATCCTTGGATTTCTCTCCCTGAGTAACAGTGCAGAGCATCAAGGTCCAGCTCAGTGTTCAAATACAGTTGCTCATATTTTTGGTTTAATTTAGAATATATTACTGGCTGCAGCAATCTCAATCCAGAGTTGCAAAGAGTGGGATTCTCATAGCCTCACAGAGGGACTGTTCCTAGAGCCCAGTCTTCATGTGCTCCTGTAGCATGTGCTTCATCAGTCTGGTGGGTCTGAGATGTCTCACTTACCAGGCATGCATTCCACAGACAGCTGTGCATAGCATCATAGAAAAATGGGGATGAAAGGACCTCAGGAAATCACATATCCCAACCTCTAACTCAATATAGATTAACAATGGGTGTTTGACTTCTTGAAGTTATTAGTGTAGGTTGTTCCTATATTCCTAGAGATGCCTCACAGCATTCCCAGGCAATCTACTACACTATACTCACCTTGCTACTTTTGTGCTGTCATTTAAGCTCTTTGTGGTTTTTTTTTCTTTTTTCTTTTTTTTTTTTCTGATATGTCCATAGAAACAGAGAGCAGAATACTCCTTACCTCTTCGCAGCTGCTTTTTCATATCTGAAGTCTCCTCATTCATATCCTGAGTCTCCTCACATAAACAACTGTTCTTTCAGTCTCTTTCCTTGCAGGCTGTGTAGGCTAGAGCTAACATAATCAGACTGCTAAAGGTAGTAGGTTTGATGAAATGCTTTGGGTATTGGTTAAAAAGAAAGTAACATTGTAACATTTTTGCAATGGGAATGTCTGGACCAGATAATTCCACTTTTGCATGGAATTGGAAGACTTATTCCATGTACAAAATTAGGATTCAAGGATACAGAAAAATCATAGGTGTTAGCTGGGAAGAAAATCAGCAGGATGTTATAAATCTTAGATGTCTAAAAGTTAGCTGACTAAATTAAGCTGATTACTTGAGCCCGCTGTACTGACAAATGAGAAAAACTAGATTGCTCTCCAGGTACTTTGAGGTACTTGTCTTAAGTATCTGTCTTAAGATGAGATGAATTATCCTCTAGAGATATGCTCCTCTCCTTCAACAATAAAGAGAACTTAACCGATGAATTGATTTCTACCTAGGCAGAACTACAAATTTCCTGCCCGTAAATCTCACCATAGAAGGTTTCCTGTTGCAGATGTGGGAAGTGGATATTTACATCGACGGCAGCAATGCAATCAGTATAGCCCAGCCTCGTCATGAGGCAAGCCGTCTGAAAGTATGTGACGTACTTAAATAGTCAGTTTCAGAAATGAGGAACCGTCATTAACTATTTTTATTCACCTCTGGTTTATAAGCCTGTAGGGGTAACATGTTATATTTCTTCCAGCTTTCTCCTGGAAGTCTCTGTGAAAGCGATTAAAAAGCTGAGATACTTGGCTAATCACTTGGTTCTGGAAATGGAGGCTTTGGGTGAAGACCAAATGTTAAAATTACATTACTAAAATAGACGTCATAACATTTTGTTTCTTCTTGTGTGGAAAGGGAAAGAATGGCAGTTGTTGAAGAGTTCTTGGATCAGGAAAAGGTGAATCACATAGGAGGTGCTACATCTTTTTCTAAAACATGAAGCTTGACTCTTCATGCCCATGTTTGTGAGAGATTACAGATTTGTGATAATTGTTTGACATGATTAGATTTTGGAGAGTGACACTGTGACTCCCTGTGCATAATATAGGGGGTCCAGAGGCATTTTATAGATTTGTTTGGACATCAGGTCACCATAATTTGAGTTTAGTTGGAAATGAATTGTCTGAAGTATGTTCAAGACTATCATTAATTTCTAGTATGTTCACCATCAGATGTCGAGAGCATCAATAGTTAATACATAGAATATCAGATAACCCATAGGGAAAATTGGTGGTCATATACAATGACATATCAGATTGTTGTAGCACTAAGTCTGAAAGATGCTTTGCTTTTTATTGATTAGAATTTGGAGGAGGCAGAAATATTTAAACCCAAGACAGAGCTACAATTATGTGTGCTGGATCTCAAAGTAGTTCAAATATTTACTTAATACATGATAATTTAACTGAATTAGATATTAGTTTACAATTGCAATCAAAATGTGTTTTCCCTAAGATTTTAGCTCTTCTAATGATTCTTTAAGTGTAAAGAAAAGCCTGCTGCTTGATTGAAACATGTCCAAAAGGCATCACAGCTGACAGGAACTTGAATTGGTCTTCTGCATTCATTTCTAATAGCAGAGGCAACATAATCTGACAGCAGATGTTAAGCAGGCTACATTTCGCTTTTGCTTCTAAGAACAGCTGACAAGGAGCTGTAGACTAACTTAAATAAACAAACAAAAACACCACCTACAAAGTTGTCCAATTAAAATTGGAATATCTCTTCAGACAGAGATGTCATTTAAATAACAACAGGAGCAATTAGCAGGTCCTGATTATTTGTAAGAGTGGGTCAGTTCATGGATTTTGCATTGTTTGCCAGATTTTTAAGTTTATGAGTAACCAATTCTAATTTTCTTGCTGACCATTCTGTTTTACTTAGATTGATCTACTTATGCTGCAGATCAGGAACCCTGGCAATGTTTTGCCTTTTAGGCAGGAATATATGATCCTTATTTACTCCAAGAGCCTCCTGAAATGTTCTTTGTTCTTGAGCACAAATTTCTTATTTATCTCTCAGTTGTGCAATGATTTTTTATTTAATTCCTTGTAAAATGTGTCAGCTTCTAATGAGGAATTAAGATCTTTACCTTGCTTACCTCCATAATTAGAATGGCCAACAGCCTAGTGGTTAGAGATTTCACCTATTAGTAGAAAATTCACTGTCATCCTAAGACATCTAAGAAACTGCACCAAGGTGTGTACTTGTGCTGCACTGGAGTGCAGTGGAGTCTAATCTCCAATGATAGTAAAGGAAAATGGAGCTAGTGGAGCTAAAAAGCAGTTTAGCTGACCAGCAGTTATATGTTTATCATGAGGTGATTCACTCTCTAGGTTCCACTGTGACTACAAAGGGAGCTTAGACACTTCCATCAGAGATTTATATTTATTTACGTTCTCTAAGATTTAGTGTAATCCCACCTGTAAAGCTCTAGTCAGTCATTGAACCTAAGGTACCTACTACCACATGCAATACTGTAGGAAAGATACACAAGACATCCACTGAGAATGGGCAGATACCATTTAGGACCTAGGAGAGAATTCTACCTTTTCAGAGTAGCAGCAGCATACCATAAGAATCAGAGGGGGTTCCAGTTAAGAGAAAGTCTTAATTAGAAAGCCTTGATCTCTCTACAGCAGTAGTATAGACCACAGAGGAGTCTTAACACTGATCCCTTCCATGCAGAGGATTATGAAAAGCCAGGTTTTGTTTTAAATTTTCTCTTTGTTTTTTCCTCTCCTCTCCTCTCCTCTCCTCTCCTCTCCTCTCCTCTCCTCTCCTCTCCTCTCCTCTCCTCTCCTCTCCT
>JAVCKT010025867.1:0-19655 GCA_032273925.1 Rhynchotus rufescens
CTCTAGAGATCATCCAGTCCAACCCCCTGCTCCAGCAGGGACACCCAGAGCACGGGGCACAGGGCGGCATCCAGGTGAGTCTTGAAGACCTCCAGAGAAGGAGACTCCACAACCTCCCTGGGCAGCCTGTGCCAGGGCTCTGTCACCCTCACGGTAAAGAAGTTCCTCCTCACATGGAGACGTGTTGGTCCAAACACTCCTACACAGAGTGGGCACCTGCTGAGTCGGGTTGCGACTGTGACAGCCTTGACACTCGCTGTGACACTCACAGAGACACTCGCAAATTCTGCAGGATAAGGGGACCTCTCTGTGGTACTTCCTGCTAGGTACGCAGAATCAAAGAGGGTTCCAATAAGCTGCAGCACGGGTGCCAGCCGTCTGTCACACCGGGATGGGACGTGACTAACCACCTTCTGGAGTCTCACCTGGATCACCTGATAAAACTCAAACCCATTCTCTTAAAAACAGAATCAATCCTCACTCTGCCTTCACTTTTTACTGTGACGTTGGTTATAACTCTAGAACAACTGACAGCTCTGAAGCACTTCAGGAACTGAAAACAACATTTAATGAAAGCAAAAACAAAGAGCTTTCCCTAAGGTTTTCCTTTCCCTAAGGTCTGAAGGAATTGTCTTTTTTCCTCCTGAGTGTGCAATGTAGGGCTTCATTCAGGCTTAGCATCTAGGGGGCCACATTTTCAAACCTAAGCAGGATCTGAAAGCAGGTACCAGGTGGGATTTTTAATAGAATTTGGGCACTAAGGAGCTTTTAAAATCATTATAAATCAGAAGAGTCCAATCTTGACATAAACACCTAAATTCCTTTGGTTTTCCCTGCTTACTCTGAAGCAAATTGATTATGAGACCTAGAGATAGCACAGAAATGAAACACACTCCTTTTTTTTTTTTTTTCAAAAAAATACCACATGATAGTTGAATGGGCCAGTATTTCCAGTATTTTTCAAGATCTGCAATATTCTTATATTCCCAAGTGGGAATTCCCAAGCCAGGACATGGCTGGAGAACCTTATGAGTGCTATCATTCTCATCCTCTCAAAAAAAGAGGAGGCTCTGCAAAATTTTAGAGAATTAATTCTCTCTCCACCTCCTTGGGTAAGAGA
Source organism: Rhynchotus rufescens (assembly GCA_032273925.1). Lineage (NCBI taxonomy): Eukaryota > Metazoa > Chordata > Aves > Tinamiformes > Tinamidae > Rhynchotus > Rhynchotus rufescens. The sequence goes on from JAVCKT010025867.1 coordinate 1,121, forward strand.
TTTAGTAGGTTATAGATAGACAAGGATATCCCATCTTCCAAATGAGAGACAAGAAACCCTTACGTGAAGATAAGGGATGATGTTTCACATCTGTATTTAGAAGATGCTTTGTAACTCAGACTTTATTTAAAGCCTGGAAGTCTCCTGGTTCACATCTTTGTCACCCCAAACCTGCTGTCTCACAGGAAGCCAGAGGTCCTGGTCTGAACATGCTGTGTGTTGAAAGCAGAGGTTACAGATGGCCTCAGTTGGCTCCTGGAAATAGTGTTTTCTCCATTGCATGCACACGTGAATCCTGGAGGACTTCTATGGCTTCTGAAGCACCTCTTTTTGAAGAGAAGAACCCATTTGCTGATTTTTCAGATTATTTTCTTGCTTGGCCTAGGGAGATCTCTCCAGTTTGAGGGATGTCCCAGCTTCAGGCAAATAAATAAGTCTCCACACTTCTTTGGAAGGAGGCAACTGTGTCAACATAAGGTTTCCTAGTTTTGTGCAGGGGGTTGTGCCTGTAGTTTGTGAAAGTTCCTGGACTTTCCTGTTATGGACAGAGCCCTGCAGCAAGGCAGGGCCCCGGTCAGTGCAGCCACCACCGCACGTGGCCCTGCGAGGGGAAGCCGCTCTGTTACTCTACAGCAATCACACAACTCCCATTATTTTTAATTCACAACATCGGTATTTTTATACCATTAATTTTAAGTCAATGTTTTATTTTTAATGCAGCCCTGTCAAGTTTGATTTGGCCCAGAATCTAGGTTACAAAAACGAGCTTTCACACAGCCCACAGTCACTAGAAATGTTGCCATGAAAATCAATGTTAACAGACTCCACTTAAAGCAATTTATAGACGTGCACACGCAATTCTGGCACTAAACAAACAAACGTGCCCACGTGCTGCTCCACCTGCATCTGCTAGTGCCTGGGAGCTGCGACTGCAGCAGGCCGGGGCCCTGCTGCTGCTCAGGGAGAGGTGCCAGTCAGAAGGCTCAACAGGGTGGCCACTTGCTCCAGCACATCACGTAGCTGAGGAAGGGGCACCCGTGGGCTCCGTCTGCCAAAGTGGCCCAAATCAGGCAGATCTGCATCTTGCAGCCACAACTCACCAGCGATGCAAACCTTGAAATCCCAGCAGAGCTGTTTCAGCTACACTGGCATTTCTCATGCAGTTGGTGTTTTTCTTCCCTCGTGCCACTCGCATCTTTTCAGCTCCAAAGTGTTCCCTATTTTTAGTACATAATTTGAATTAAAAATTAAACAAAATGGGAAATAGCAGACTGGCAATCACTGTCCCAAAGCACTGTATGCTAATTGCAGGCACGCTACATGCTGCAGTCTGATTCTCTTTCCACTGAATTGAATGTGCATTTAACAAATTTTCCCTCCCTGCTCCTGTGTTAGCCTATTGTCCTTGTTTTGCTCAGCATATATTTGGTTCCTTCCCCCTGCTCTGTCTTCTGATCAGAAACAGAGACAATAAGAACATCTATTATTTCCTTTCTCACAGCACGCTTCTTCTCAGGCTAACTCCCAAAGTGCTTATACCAGAGCAGCTCCCTTTGGCTAAAATGCAGAGGAGAGGCAGGGATGACTGTGAGAGACTAAAGGAGAGACACAGACTGAAAATTCAGGCAGAATAAAGAAAAAGGTATATCTGCAAGCATAAAACCTTTACCTATCCAGAACTACTTAGAGCTTAATAGAAAATAAGCGAAGTCCTTGCGGGAGGGCATCAGCATGAAATCACTTTCTGTTACTTGCTCTGATATATAAAGCACAGTAGGTCTGCCCGCAGATACGTAGGTGAATAGAAAAGGAAGAGTTTAAGTAATGGAAATGCAAAGCAACTTCCTCAAGCAAGCAGTTATTCCATCAGTTTAAGTGTCTTCTGGATTGGTTCCCTATTCTGAGAGATTTACACGAGTCTGCAGCAGAGACCTCTGAAATCAGGGAGGATCTTTCAATCTACTTCACATGGCTTTTGATTAGCCTCTTAGCATAGACTAAAAACATGACAAGGTACAACCGAGCTGAGAAATAGGGAACAGGCAAAGGCAGGTTTCCCAGAATATTACAGGCAGACCAAGTTAATTCAGGAGAATTATAATGTCAAGTCCCAAATAGCTACAAAACGTTTGAATTAATATGTTCTTTCTAAGCCATACTTTATTTTTAATATGAAATTATGCAAGTGTCACCTTAAACATCTTCACTGCTTAGATTTGCTGCATTAGCTCCAAATTTGCACTGTATTATTAGCATCAAAGATTACCAGAGTTAATCTCAGAGCAGTCCTGCCCAGGTTACATCTCTCCTCATTTCAGAAGTTGTCTATGTTCAGGCTCAAGTCTGTAGGACCAAGTAGCTCAACCCGGGCTCAGCCGCGACCCTTGTGCCTGGCACTGGTGCATGCAGCATTTTGGCAGGGGTGAATCCAGCCTGTCCCGCTACTCTCTCCTGGAATTCCTGTTTCAAGACCTCCTTTCGACACGCACCCCACGCGCTGCAGCCCTCAGGGCCAGGCAGCCCGTCCTGCTGGGGCATGGCCCGCACCATAGGGACACCTCATGGAGCCCAGCCAGGAGATCAGCTGATCTTGGGCAGATCTTGGTGGGGACAGGACAGGGGATCGCTCCTCAGCACCAGGCCCCTTTTCTTGCCCTGGACACTGCCTTTGTCCTCAGCTCTGCTGCCTGCCAGACGCCAGCACGGAGCCAGGAAGCCCGTCATTAGGCGAGGGGAACATCCAAGAGCCTGGACTCACCATCCCGCCAGAGCCGGCACCTTCGGGCCTCTTGGTCAGGACCAGCAGCAGGAAGAGGAGGGCAGCACCAGCCTGCCCTGCTCCCCAGACCCTCCCCTGGGCCTTTGTGAGCCACGAAGCCCTCAGCCAAGTGGCCGATCCCCACAGGAGGCCAAACTACTCACGACTACCTGCACGGGGGCCGGGCCGCCCGCAGCACCGCGCGGCACCGCCACGTCGGGCCTGGCTGCCACAGCCTGTGGGAGCCGCCTCGCATCCGCCCCGGCAGCGCCCGAGCAGGAGCCCTGCGTATTTCACACCTCCTAAACGGGGCAGGTGCTTCGGCCGCCTCTCTAGACGTGTCTGGGGGCTGTGGAGCACGGGCTGCAGCTGGACAGGCGCTGCTTGTTCCCTGGTGGGGGGACATGGCTCCCCAGTGTGGGGACATCGCTCCTGGTGCGGGGACATCGCTCCCTAGTACGGGGACATCGCTCCTCAGTGTGGGGACATCTCTCCTGGGCCTCCTCTGCCCAGCAGCTGCTCACAGGCCTGAGCCAAACCGCTCCTTTTCCTCAGGGAAATACCTGGGACTGCCATTGCCCTCAGTGCAGCGGGGAGCGGGTCGTATCGAATAAAAAGAGAGCTTCCGTATTGCGGCGCTTCCTAAGCTGTTCCCAAACTCCTCACCTTTTGTTTTATGCCTGAGACGTCACTTGAATAATAAGAGAATATATCAGCCGCCTCCCTGCTCTTTAATGCGTTTTGAATAGGTTGCTTTCCCATTCTTCTGAAAGCAATGGGGAAGGGACAAAGCTGGCACGTATGTGGGGTAAAAGACATTTTACATAATCAGAGATCAACAGGCGTCTTCTTAAGGCTTTTTTTTATTATTATTATTATTCCCACTGAAATGTGTTGAAACACAAATAAATATGTCCTGACAGTATTTGCAAATTAAACACTGGGATATTGTACTGAAACATCAAAGCCTAAAAGCAGCATCGACAGGAAACAGATACAAACAAGAGTGCAATGTTCCCAAATGCCAAACTGTAAAAAGGAAACAAACTGAGTTAAGATATGGTCTCAGGTTTCAGTATGACAAAAAACATAGGACAGAAACCCTTAAAATGTATTATTCAATGTGATTATTTCTCATAGCATAGAAATACAGCAAAGTGGCTCTATTCTGGAATTCATGGGGCTGCAATTCAGTACTGCAGGACTCTGATGCACAGCAGCAACTCATTTTTTTGTGTTTTTAATGCATATATTTCTTAGTGTTTCAGTACTGCATTTTTATATTCGTTGCATAAACTTTAAGGAATTGCTCCATTTTTTTTTTTTTAATGCCAAAATGTTTACCTCTCAGTGCAAAACTCATCTGAAGGACGCGCAATCATGACATGGTGGCGTGTGCACTTCCAACAGCCTGCCCAGAGCTGTGGTCAGAAATCACTTGAGTGAATTTGTTGCCCATATTCAGCTTATCCACAGAAACATCATAGATGCTGCTTTGGCCAAGACCTGGTAATGGACAACTCGACCCTGCCTGCAGACGATAAATGCTGTGACTGCTGCACGCGCAGGGGCAGCTCGGGCCGTGCCGCAGAGCTGCTGCAAGTGGCCAAAGTGCGGATCTACAAGCCACAGAGCTTGGCAAGCTTCGAGCTCAATCTGAAAATGAGATCTATCTAGCATCATAGACCAGATAGTTATTCATACAAAACTTGTGCGTTGTTCCCAACAAGACTGCTGTAGGTGAGAGATGGGAAGCACTTTGACGGGAAGAAGCAGCAGCCAGGAGTTGAGTTTGGCCACCACGTGCAAGTAGTGCTTTGAAAATAGGGGTCAGATGCAGAGTTGTGACACAGGAAAGGCTTGATCCCTCTGAGCTCAACCTTTAACAGCTCTGGCTGAGCCACCACCCCTGTGCAAGGTATTCCAGTATTGTTACTGTGAATCCTCCTTTCCTGACAGGGGTGGGAACATCCCAGGGCTGGGTATGATGAGAACCAAACAAAGCAGGGGAAAACTGTAAGGAAAGAAAGAAATACACAACTATGCCATGAATTTTAGGGGAGCATCTGCATGCAGACTCTGTCCATTAGAATAGATGTGCACCTAGACAAGCTTTCCCAAGGGATCGGGACGGGGAATCAGCTCACCAGGAAGCTCATCCCACCTGGTGCCAGGGATCATGCGATCGTTCCCAGTGCAGCAAGGCATCCACTCTCTGTGAGCATTTTTGTTCCTTGCAGGTAATACCATATATACGGTCCAAGCTGTGTGTGATTACTTATTTCCACCCTTATCTCAGCGTGAATGCAGATGGTCAGTGGTCCTCCATGAGGAAAATCTCCCATGGATAACAGCGGGAATGTGAGGAAACACCACAGGCACTCGCACCAGAGCATGGGCACGTGGAGCTGCTGATAGCTGCACTTACCACGTTGGCGCTGGCCCACATGATGTAGTTGCAAGATCCTTTTGGATTTGTAGATTATTTTTCAAAGGAATTGTGCTGAATGAAGCACCATCTTCATCAAAAAGCTGCCTGCTCCCTAAATTATCCAACCACACGCGTCTAGGAGCAAAGCTGTCTTCTTCCTCCCTATGCTTATTTGCTCTTTCATGTCCTCTCTGTTAATCCCCCTTGGGTTTCCAAGCCCAAGTGTGGTGTGATGGGGAGATCCTTCACTTGGCCTGGGTACATGGTCCTGCAGCTGCACAGTGGCAACAGAAATAATTAGTCCAAATGGGAGGCAAGAGCAAAAGATAATCCTGCTAAATGACAGCTGCAAGCATCCCGTTTGATACTCTTCAGTACGAGTTAATTCCATGTTTTCAGCATGTGCCAATAAGACACTTTGCAAACACGAGAGTGGAGTGGGCAGGCTTGGAAGTGATGAAAGCAAGGCAAAATCTCTCAAATGATAAATGGGCAAAGAAACGTTTTAGATAATTCCTCACTGACATATATGACTAGACAGAGATCTCTGTCCACTTCTGCCCTCAATTACATGGTGCAGTGATCAGGCAATTTAGGGGGAATGGCACCTAGGTTAGTGATGATAGCCTGGCTCCTCCGTGTGCTCTAATTGCAGGTGGTAGGGAAAGTTTTCAATGCACCTAGGCACAGCTTCCTCCCAGGTCTGTGAATCCAGCACGCTCAACACGTTCATTTTTCCTCATTCTTCTATTTTCATACGCAATAATTATATCTAATAAAAAACATTTAGTGCTATTATTTACTAATTGAGCAAATGTAAAGCACTTAGCGTTTTTTCTTTTTTTCATAGCAGCATTCTTTGTTTTTGGAGTTTCAGGTGCCTTAGTGCACTTACCTTAGCCTGGTGATGCACTAGTCATGCCTTCCATCTTCTCAGCCTTTCAAGGAATGTCATATTGGAAGAAAGTGAGAGGAACTTCCCTTCGCTGCAAAACCACCGGTGTGACTCTAGCTTCTTTGCAGATCAGCCTGTTCAGCTACTTGTACTCACCTTAAGAAAGGGAATGGACTTCTGCAGCTAAAAAAATCTGAAACTTTGAATGCATTTAACCCTAGCTATTTAGAAGTACACATCTTTACTGTCAAGTAGGAGATGTGCTCTGCTAGTATAAAGGCTGTTGATAATATTTTCTACTTTCTATCCCTATACCAATAAAATGCCAAACTAATTCTAAAGGCCAAAGGAGTGTGTGGTGGAGGGAGATGTGTGGGATCTAACAGTTATGGCTATACTTGTTGAGGAAAAAGGCATTTGTAACTTGATAAGGCAGTGCTTGCACGTTTATTACGTATATTGACCTGTGAGATTTACTGGGAGATGCACACAGTCTTTAAGTATTAATATCCTTGCTTTTAAGCCTTTGTTTTTTAAGTGCTGGAATAGATGATTATCTGTAGATATTTGACAACAGTCACTCCTAGCAAAGCGCAGGACTGAGGGAGACAAGACAGACACGCGGCTGTTTTCTGCTTGGGGCTCTGTGCTCCAAGGCTTGGTTCCACCAGCTAATAAACAGCATTATTTTTACTATCCTACCGTTTTTTAGTGACAAGATCAAATAAATGCCCAAATACAGTTGGGTCTCTTTATTAATAAATTAAAATCATAATAGATTAGAATACAGAGACGGTTATGCCTAAACTCTAATCTAAAGCTGGGAAAACTGTGAGGTTTCATCCCGAGAGCAATAGGACATGAGAACCTCCCGTTTTGCAGGAGAGCAAGCAGCTCAGAAAAGAAAGTTGGGCACAGTGAAACAACAGGTGTACATTGCTAAAGCTTCAAAGAAAAGACCTTTAAAAAGCTTAAAATCTTGTAGTTGACTTGATTTTTTTTTTCCCAATGAGTTCTTGTCATGCAGCTTATTTCTAAAAAACATAGTGTGTCTTGCCTTCTATTTGTATACTTCATTATAGTCCATAACTGTAACAAATTTGCCCCTTAGAATCAAGTACTGATCTGTTACCACATGACTTTGTAATTCCCTAAACCCTGCTGGGGTTCTTACAGCTCCTTATTGGGTTGCCAGGGATAAAGAAGTACCAGGTGAATGTGTCTGTCTTCCCCCGACACTGCCGGCTACCTGAGATCTCCCTCCGTGAGATGAATGGGCAAAAAGAGGATGCTGGAAGAGCATCCTCTCCTCAAAAGAGGGTGCACTCCTCCTCAAAAAGAGGGTGCGTGGGATGCGATGGAAGCGATGGGGGGTTGGAGATCATGGAGTGTCCAGCCAGGAGGGAAGGGCCTGGACCTGCAAGGACGTGGGGCCTGGAGGGAGGGCGGCTCCTAAGGCTTGTTCCATGGTAGGAGATACAGATTTTCCAGGGATCCAGCCATCAGCTCAGCTCACCAGACGCCTTCCCTTGCTCCATGTCTTAGGAGAACATGGGGAGAAGCGAGTTCCTGCAGCTCAAACTCCACTTTCTGGGAGCTCGGGCATCCCTCTCCAAGCTGCAGGCGAGGGCAGCGTCGCCCCTCCGCCCGTGCCGTCCCAGGCGGAGGGGACACAGATCCCAGCACCTCTGTGGAACAGCCGGATTCCCAATGCTACACGGCCACCGCTCTCCCGAGAGCAGCCAGAGCAGCGGCGGCTTCGCGCGTGGGGAAGATCGAGGGATTGGCATTTGCACATTTAACACCGACTGTGGTGTCCAGCTTCAGTTTTCACTTTTCAATAAAATAGTTCTCACATCAACAAATCCAGACCGAAGCAATTTCTTCAAAGTATTTTTAATGTATTTACTCATACAAAATAACAATTGTTTCTAATATAGGGCTGGATGTGCAGAACAAATAATGGAGTGGATGGAGTTTTCTCCAGCACATCTTTTCATATCCTCACTTCTGCTTCTGATTAGGCTGGAAGGCAGGTGCTGGGCAGGAATAATGAACATCAACTCGATGAGACAGGAAATTGAACCACCAGCTCCTCTGACATTATTCCCGTGAATTTCCCTGGCTGTAAATGCATCAAACAGTAACAGAAACGCATAAATTCTGTTAAGCAAAAGGTCTCATTTTTCTAGGTCTGTCCACAAACTCTATAGAAAAAAAAAATCTCTCTCAAAAGTGACCTGTTGACAGGAATCCTATAAGACCAAATTTTGGCTCTTTCAATAATTAATTACCACAATGGCCAAAGTTTTCTGAAAGTGTTAGTGATTATAGATGCCCTGTAAGTTGGGATCCTGAAATCCAGTCGCAGAAAAAGCAGCACAATTGACACCCCAAGCTCAGGCTTAAAAAAAAAGTGGTTTAACTTGGGATTCCAAATTGAGGGATACCCAGAACAGATGATGATTTTTGCCAAAATATTAGCCTGCGGAAATGGGAAAAGAGGAGGATGCAGGTTAAGGCCATAGCTTGAACCCAAACATGTTAAATGCTAATGTACCATCTTTCTGATGTGTTATAAATATAGGACTTGATTCTATTTATGAAAAAAAAATAGGATTAATGCTACTAAGAGTTTATATAATTAGTGTTGAAAAACTAGATGGAGAGAATGAGAAACTTGGTGATCCTGTCAGCCATAAATTTGTAATTTCATAAAATACATTCACAGAAGGAAAATGGTGCAGATTCCTTAGCAACCAAAACTTCAGTGAAGTTTAATTCTTAGGCATGTTTAAATTGTCTGGAATACACTACATCAAAACCCTCAGCAGCAGCAAAGAGCAAGATGCCCGTGTCCATTGAGTAATACAAGTATAAAATTCAATTCTATTTTTTCACTTCAACTGCCAATTTTATGGCACTTAATTTAAGCCTGAATCTCCAAAGAATCAATTCAAATTAGTTTTATAATTTTCCCCAAAGAATCTGCTTTAAAATAAATTGAACTGGAACATAAGACTTTGTAAATGAGTATGAAATTCAAGTGAATTTATCTGAAGAAAACCCTGTCTTAATCAGAAGACAAATAAAGCTCAGGTGCAACAATATATGACAGTTCTAAAAATAGTTTGTCCTTGCTGGTGGTTTAACATCAGACAGACCATAGTTTGTGCAGTTGCGATGTGTGAAGGCTTCATGTCACGTTACCCGGAATGGGACTTCTGAGATAGGCTGTGTTTTAATGCACAGCTTTTCTAAAGGACTGGCACACCACCAGCCCAGATGCTGATGCTGCAGAGGACCAGTGTTTTTTGACTCATTCTCGTACTGCTGTGGTTCGGGAGAGGACTGGGCTTTTCCATCGGATGTGACCAGGAATGTGCCTGCCTCCGGGATGGACCATGGTAGAGCCCAATGGAACTTGTCCAAAAAAGCCGAGGACACTCACCTAAGGTGATCCTAACACTTTTCAAGCAATGACCGAATATTCTACAGAGCATTCAGCATCAGTTGTCAGTGCTACCCCACCACGAGTTTTCACCATGTCTCCTTGGCCACTCTCTTAGCTCACCTTGTTTTTGAGTGGCTGTGGAGGTGCTTGGTGTAATTATTGTATAAAACATACATCAAAACACTTTGCATTCTTCTCATATGCAGCTATCTTCAAGGTGGAAAGCTGAAATTGGGATAATGTTAACTGCAGCCAGTCTCCAGCTGCCCGCATATCAGGTTTTCCCCCAGACTGAAGGGCAATGAGGAGATGGGCCCATTTTCCTCTGGGTTCCAGAGGAATCTTGCTCTGCTTTATTCAGTTTTCAGCAAGTTCACTCAAAACCCTATTGAGGAACAGGATTCTTGTCGTCTCATTGCATCCAGAGAAATCCAGTTCGGAGCTAACTTGGCTGGCACAGCTCTGACCACGAGCATGCTAATAGCATGTTCAAAGAAAAAAGAATGTGCTCACTTTGATTAATACCACACGTTTATAGAGATGTCTCATTGTCCCTTGTCACCTTCCTTTTCAAGGTGACTGGAATCAGTAAATCTGCTTGCTTTCCATTTAAAATGCAAGGAATGGAGGAATTAAGTCATTGCTCTGAGCACGCTTAGCCCGTGGCAGCCCTGAGACTGAACCCAGAACTGTGTCCTAATCCTTATGCTGCCACATGGGCTGGAAAGGGGAGGTCACTCCACATGCCACCCATCCACCAGGTATCTCAACACTTCCTACCATCACCTGTTGAAAAATCTACTCTGGGGAACCAGCATATTGCAAGTAGATCTGGTCAAAGTCTTGGTTATTTTGCAAGCTTTAGCTGAGGAGTTCTAAAAACGTGAAAATGGGAACTTGCATTTTAATTCCCAAAGGGAAAAATGGCATCATTCCAGGTGAGGCAGAGGCACAGTGTAAATGTGCAGCATTTCACACGAGGGAAAGAAACCCTCTCTAGCAACAAGAGAAACAAACCCTCAGTGCTTTCTCCATGGCCAGAAGGCAAAACAGCCCCAGAAACTGCAGAGTTGGGGCAGGACGGAGCAGGCAGCACTTCCAGTGTAGCTTGCCCAGGTCTCCTCCAGACTTTGAGTATCCCCACATCACGAACTGGGAGTAAGTGCCCGCGACTGACACAAGAAAATCTCTAGTATTCTTATGCTTTACTCTTTTCAGCATGAACAGAGAAAATACTAAAAACCAAGTGTATCCTTTGTATCTGATAACCTTAATTAATAGTATTTCTGCTTTCTGTTCAAAAAAACCCCAAATTCCTAGGATCCTTATGGGCAATGGCATACTGAAGATGCCAAAAGAGAAGAGGGTACAGGAGTGCAAAATGCACTTTAGATTTTCCACAGATATAGTCAGAAAAGTCTTCAATCACCTCATTATTCACTTAATTATTCATTTTGTTTATTTACAGTACTGATATTACACATAATATGGTGTAAATCCCCAGCATCTTCAAATACCAGATGCCGGTTTCTCTCTGCAGTCCCAAAAGGAAAAACCAAAGCGTCACTGTGAGAATTAGCAGAAAAGCCCAATTAAATTCCTTGCCAGAATGTTAATTTCCCAAAGATAAAAACCAGCAAATTAATAATAAGCTTCTAGTCACCTCCCTTACCATTTTGCACACATTTGAATGACAAGGGTCTCCATCATCATGCAGCTGCTGAACCTGCATGTCTGGGCAAATGTCCATCTGCAGCTCTACATGGCACATATTCATATTATTCATATATATTTGGGGGAAAGGGGACAGAAAATAACACAAACTTAAAAGACCTTGGTGGTTGAAAACCCCATTCCACTGTGGCTTGTTACTGGGACCAGTGAGTCCTGGGGGCTCTTTCCAACTGCCCTGACAGCACCTCTCTGTTTTGGGGGACGTGATGCCCCAGGCACTGGGGTCCGAGGGGGCTGTGCCACTTACTGCAGCGGAGGCTGGGCTGAGCCCCCCTGGTTTGCTGCTGCCTCCGCATCCCGCTCATCGCTGACGTCTCCTCCCCACGTGAGGAAGCCCTCGCGGTACGTGACTAACCAGGGTGGAGGCTTCCGACTAATACTCCATATTCATAGGTAAGATCAACTTTTTATCAAGTCCAAAACCGCCAAATACCTTCCAGCTATATTTTCCTTCCATTTGGAAAAATTATTATTAAATGCGCATTTCTAGAAAGATTTTGACAACACATTGCTCTTTTCTTATATGAGGGATCTACAAAATCAAGCAGACTCACATTAATCACACTTCTGTTTCATGTGTGGGATCAAATCAGTGCTTTCGTTATCAGAGCAACACATCTGAAGTTTCAACCAGACGACACTTGAGCAATTATGCACATATATTATCTGGCACAGGAAGGAGAAACATCAAATATAGCTTACCAACATACTGTTGCCCATGTAGCTTTTATGATAATATCAGAGACTATTTCACAGAGGTTAAATATTTAGGTTTTCTGCTGATTGATGCAGGAAGGGGCACTGGTGGGTTCTGTAAAACATGCAAAAAAATGCTTTATTTGTGTAGCTGGAGATAAGTAAATGGCTCAGAGAATAGAGGAGTAAGGAGGTTATCTCAGCAGGAAGAAAGAGGAATTGAATATTTCTAGGTCTTAGAGGCAGAGACTCATTTCTAGACATGTTTGTGGATTGCTTAACCTAATGGGATCTTGTACAGGGACAGATGCTCCTTCAGTAAATACAGCTAAAATCATGATCATGAGTATTTAAAGGAAGGAAAAGATTTTATACTGGATCAGATGCAGTTTCTAGCATGGCATCACCAGGGGGCTGTACAAATGAACATAGGCAATGACGGACTATGTGGCTCATCAGAACGCAAAGACTTTAAAAGTCATAAAAATACAAAGTTTCAGATAACCCCAACTCTATATTGCACTTACATGTACATCACATTTTATAATATGTGATGTATATAATTGGTTTTATAATGGTGTAACCATATAGTTAAATTAACTGTTATGCTCTGAAAAGTGACAATAAAATGATATTGCAGTGTTTGTTGTTTATTGGAAGCCAAAGATTTTTGAAGTAATTATCTAGATATCTAATTTCTAAAGTAAAAAGATGCTTTGTGTAGTTGCAAGTCTCCTGTCAAAACCTCCAGCAGAGCTGATATGTGACTAGATTACTGTTTTCATGCACTATCATCAGAATCCACTAAACAAAACTCTCAATGGCATTGCTGCAGTTCCACTGATTATAGGTGGGATCTATTAAAAACATCCAGGGGGATTTCTCTGCTGCAAAGGACAGAACAGAGACCCTCCCAGTAGCATCACATGAGGTTTTTGAGCCACGTCAAATCCTAAGGCATTGGGTAACATGTCGTATCCAACTTGGCTGAGGCACATCACTAACTTATGTAGATGACTTCAAGGCCATGAGGCTTGTAACTCAAGTGGTTTGGCTGGCAAAACGCAATGGGCCGCACCGAGGGCGGGTGGATGGCTGGTACTTCTGCTGAAAATGTTGTGCCGTGGAGCCATGGGCTAGGAAAGGCAGGGATCCTGACTCTTCAGGCCAGGGAGGAGATGGCTGAGCGGAGATAGGATCAAGGTTTGCAGCATCATAAAAGGCCAATGGAGACTGTTATTCAAGTATCTTCTAATGTCAGAAATACTCATTGAAACCAGTAGGAGATGGATTTATGAAAGGTTTTTTGTTTGTTTGTTTGTTTGTTTTACTGAGAGGAATGACTTTCTCAAATTTGTTGCCACAGGTGGTGCCCAGGCTTGTGTGCCCAGGCTTCAACAGCGTTTGCCAGTGACAGAGCTGGACACAGGCTATCGAGCTAGATGGACCAGGGATCTGACCCTATGAGGCATTTAAGTTCTCAGGACTTTAGCAAGGCCGAGGTTCCTATGTTTGTGTCTCTAGACCTATGTTCCCTGTTTCTATATGTTTTAGATCCACACTGTAGCTAAAGAACTGCCATAAAGAACAAAAATCTGCAATACTGATTTCCACAATCGATAACTAGAGAACTAGCACAAATTAGAGAGCTGCAAATATTTTTCTTTATGATCCTACTGTTCTTTTTGCCACAACCAGCTCCCAGCTGTAGATCTAGCAAGTTTTCTCATGCTGGACTTTGAGTCCCCAGTACTACAGATCTGGGAATTGTCTTTGCTGATCTGAGTTTTAATACATCATACTAACTTGTAGCTTGTGTCATTTTTTGTCATTATGAACAAAATAATATAATTGTAGCAACAATGTAAGCATAGTTCCTGACCAGTCAGTATTAAAGGCATATAATAAGTTTCAGTATTAAATGACTTTTTTTTTAATAAGCTAGATGACTCATTTTTCTTAAAATCCATTTGTCTCCAGAAAATTTAGGTGATCTGCTAAGTTTAGAAAGCTGCAGCTGTTCTTCTGGATTGCTGTGAATAGAGAAAATATCTCTATGAAGTAGTAGCTCCAAAATTTGGAGTAGGCAAGTCCTCTGTTGGTCAAGTAGCAATGAAGGCCTCTAAAACTGACCTTCTAATATCAATTGATAGTCAACTGCAAATTTAAAGGCCATTTCATCATTCATACAGCACGAGAAGCACTTCAAGTTATGGTAGAAAGTCTCCTTTCTAGGAGACCCTAGACTATTCTAGAGTCTCCTAACAGTGTGTGACTGCATGATGCAAGCTGGAGGACAGTGATGGTGCAAGACAGTCACTCACGGAGATCCATAAGTCTCCATCAGGCACTGAAACATATTTAGTGGGTACCTCGAGTGGCCTTCTCATTTACTTCCTTGAAAATGAATCTAATTTGTACGCCCCATTAAAGCAGTGGGGAAAAGTGGGGGAAGCCAATGGGGAAGATTAGGGGACTCGTTTCAGATCACATTATACTTTGATCCAAAGCGTTAGTTCATGTGCAGCCTAGGTTTCTTTTAAAATTCATTATTAATATTCTCTTTCTTGTAAATAAGAGTCAGAAATGGATCCTTAAAGAACTGCCATTTAAAAACTCTCCTCTTCCTTTTTTTCATATGGGAAAAATGATGTAATATGTTTTCTCAAATTGTTATTGGCAATCTGTACACAGAGTTCCTGACTCTTTTCTATACTCAAGTACCTTCCCACTAAAGGAACAGTGTTAACGAATCAAGGGAATGCAGCTGTAAGTCATACTAATTTTATGACTGCATTTCAGTGCCAGAGAAGTGTAAAGCCAGTTTGTGGTAGTAGATGAGAATCATGCCACAGCTTTTCCTTGAACTGTGATATTTCATGTGCCAGCTAGTTACTGGTTTTGACTTGTCAGTCACCACCCACCTAATTAATTAAAGATAGAAGACACAGTAACACTCCTGCAACCCTAATGTACTATCTTTACACAAAGTTTTGTTTGGAGACCTTATAGGGCAAACATCACATATTCTATGACATGTTGCACAAATTTATTTCTGTATTCTTCTGATTACTGAATATGCAGATAAAATAATGATTTTGTGATAGAGCAGAAAAACAAACACACAAAGAACTATTTCAGCAAGCAAAATCTTGGTAGGGACTCAGTCCTCTGAATTTTACTTCAATCAAAGCGCTCGCTGATTCCAGTATATTACACTCTGCAAGCTACCAGGAATATTTGCTTGCCCAAATACCATAATTTAACAACCACTCATTCCATCTACGCAATCATCCAAATCCTTTAAAAAGAAAATTACTATATTTCAACAGCTATAGTGAATCACAGAAGCCCAAGAGAACAAAATAAATATATTTTGATAGTATTTATGGTTATGTCATCTGTCTACTGACAATGGTAGCAACAAGCTCAATATATAAGGATCTATCTGCAATAATTTAAATAAATAGATCTCTTATTTGAAAACTTGAGAAAAGTAAATATATTTTTCACACATATTCTTACAAGCAAATCCTGCTTGCAAATTCACTGAGAAGCCAGAAAACATGAAACTCTGCATAGTAAGAAAGCAAATGTGCTCATAAACTTGGAAAATACAGTGCAACATCCCAGTAAGTAAATCCTGAAGATCCATCTCTGTGTTGAGCCACAGGATATACAAGTAATTACCTGTTCCTGATAAAACTATGGCTCTTTGTCTTTACCACAGCTCAACTTTTGCTGCTGGAGGTTGAGCCACAATTCGTTTCCCAAGGATGTGGCAGAGATGGTAGCCAAACTTTTTTTCTGGGCACAAACCATTGATGGTCTTGCATGCTTGGGATGAGCTTGTTTTGAACCTTGTAAGAATGTGACATCTTAATGGTCATATAGTACCATTTTATAGCAATATGGAGCAACATGAATTGTCAGAATCATAACTTGCAAGCTAATGCTGCATCTGCTCTTGGCTCTTTTCTTTGGCTCACACAAGGGATCCTTTCCTGTGGACCAAAAGGAGAGCCATTACCTCAGCAATAGAAAACATACAAAAACAAGTGAGTATATGATCTCCTTCTTCCAATAATTGGGTAGCTATTGCTCTTATTGTTGCCAAACCATCACAAAGACCATTCCACCACTTCAGCCACCTTCTAAAGGTCAATTTATCGATCTGTAGTGATAACTTAAATGCTTCTGCACTTTGATAGCCAAAACCCTGATAAACAAAAATGAGTAATTAATTCAAGTATTCAGTAGGAAGAATCTACTCACTTCCACTCAGTTGTGGTCATCTGCACAGTTAATTTCAATAAGTTCTCATGGGAGGAGAAACAAGAACACTTTTGATCCTTTATTTAAGTTCTAAGTTTTTGTTGCTTTGTTTTGTTCTAAAAAACTTCTGGAACATGGTAAAATGATTTCACTTGCCTCTTCTGGAGTTTCCATTCTCAGTAATTCAAGTTTATAGCAGTTTTTCAAGTACTCAGGAAAATGAGAATTGAGGGTACATGAAACTAAAGGAATCAGAGAGCTCTTTTCTCTTTAAAGCATCTTGCCATTTTTTTTTCTTAAAGAGAAAAGCATTTATCTGTTATAATCTTTAAGAGAATATTATGCTTCTACAGCATAGAAGCATCTATGAACTGCAAATACTGTCAGATCATTTAAATAACAAACCACAGTCAGGCCAGAAAGTTAAACAAAAGAGGCCATAGACTTTTTAAGGGCTGAATAAAAGTTATTACCAGACATTAGACTTCCAGAACTTGGAAACTTGTCAGGTTGGCTGCCCTTAAGAACTAGACAATTATTTTTAAAATAAATAATATAAAAATAACACAGGAAAAATAAAATACTACTGCATGGATTTAGTGTTCAGGAAACGTACATGGATTGAGCACCATGGAAACGGAAATCTATTGACCAAAAAAAATACAGCGTAAGTAGTGGCACAGCCACCATCTTACACTTCCTCGTGAATGCGTCTAGACCTGCAGAAACTATCCCTGTGGGATAATAATTCAATTTTCTGCATCTCTGCAGAAGCTGTGATGGTATTGCTAATTAACATCCATGGTGATGATTCTCTTATGAAAACATTCATCTATTGGGAAATGTCATTTCTAAGACAAAACCCCCAATCTATTAACATGTCTTGGTATCACCTTTCAAAGGAAACACCAGTTCTCTCTCACTGATTAGCACATAAAGCAGGCTATTTGAGTTACAGCTCATTTCACCTAATGGCTTTTATATATAGAACCAGATATATCTACTGATACACTCAGAATCTCCAATTTCCTAACATCATTTATGCCCTATCTGCCTTAAAGAATAGAAGGATGTCACTTGATGTTTCCAAAAGGATACATATACATGTAAACCGTACACGAACAGAAAATGTAGACATCATCTTATATATACTTCAGCTGCATATTACAACTCTGACATGTCTCACTTAAATTTTGAAAGAAAAAATTGAGACCACCCTTTTGCTTTAGAGTAGTCTCTTCCTCTCACTATCATTATTATTTGATATTTATCTACATGTTGCAGTTGGATGGGGGGGAACAGAAATTTGCTAAGCGATGAATCCCCTTGCGTTCCAACCGATCCTCAAAGGTTAGAGGGACTGGGAGCGTCTGGATTCATCTCTTACCAGGGATACCAAATACTGTGGTAACCACAGGCCCGACTGTTGCAGTACCAGACTCACAGTCTGTTGACTGTAGGTCTGATGGCCTCAGAACAGAGAATCAAGTTCACAAATAGCAAGATTTCTTCAAATGCAACATTTACAAAGCAGGTTTCAGATATTAGTGTAGGAATTTCTCTACTACAGGCTGTTTTTTCAGCTAGTGCCTAGTGTACAAATGCACAATCATCACTCACCCCAGAAGATGGCAAAGGGCTCTCAATCTCAAAGAGTCTCCTCAGGCGGCGCTCTGACCCAAGGGTAGGAAAGGAGTTCAGCCTGTCGACCGATCCAGAAGTTACGGTGGAGACTTCCCTCTTCCTTCTTCCTCCTCCCTTCTCTCTTCATCCTCCAGAAGTTACAGTGGAGACTTCCCTCTTCCTTCTTCCTCCTCCCTTCTCCTTCCTCCTTTCCTCCTTAGTTCACCTTTTAAATATTTTACATTTAGGTGGAGCTTGAGTGATTCTAGTCATACTTATTTTCATTATTGATTTTATTAAAAAGTCTTGGGTTAATCCAAAATCCCTAGATTTTGAGAGCAGGTTCAGTGAGGAGTGGTTGTTCCTTGGAAGCGGGTAACTTCTAGGACGGGATTATGTGTATTATAATGAGATTAGAATGAGAAGAAGTTTGAGCAAAGTGCATCGGAAGAGACTCATCTGCCACCATTGTTGACCCAGCACCAGACATCTTATCATACTGAGTGGCTTATCAGCTGCATGGTAAGAGCAGGCTGCCACCTCTGCAGGGAGTACAACAGAGTCTGGTCGCGGTGTCTTCACTGCGCTCCACCCTCCATTCACTCATCAGCTGCAGGCACCACCAGGTTAGCACCTCTGCGGGGAGGCCAGCAAAGCTGGCCATGGTGT
>JAVCKT010025868.1:6409-37739 GCA_032273925.1 Rhynchotus rufescens
TCACCCACTGAGGCAAGTCCAGATCAGACCCCTGTGACCCCCTCAGCCATGGTGGTGGCCACTAAATGCAGCCCCCGCCCACCTGCCACTGCTCGTTTCACCCAATTAGCTGCTAATTAGGGGGCAATAAGGAGCCTTGCTCAGGGCTGGGGGGTTGGGGTCTGTTGTTCAGGTGTGGGGTGGGAGGCAGGTGGCCCTGGGGTGGTGTGGCCTGGTCTGCTGCCCTTGAAACACTCGTGTCAGGACCAGTTGCTTCAGGGCCTGGGGTGGTTGGGGCTGTTTTTCCCCCCTGCTGCCTCCTGTCAGGAGGAGCTTGATGTGGATGTGTGGTGGAAACCAGGTGCCTGGAAACCACTGCACCCCAAAATCCAGGGACCCAAGTGGCCAGCAAGCCTGGCACCCCAAAATCCTAGAACCTGGAAACCCAGGCACCTGCAAGTCCAAGTACCCCAAAAGTCTTGAAACCCAAGTACCCAGACACCCTAGCGTCCAAAGATCCTAAAACCATGGTGCCCAGAAACCCCCGCTCCCAGAAATCTATAAACCCAGGCACCCACAAATCCCAGCACCCTGAAACTCAGGCACCCAGAAACACCGACACCTGAGCATGAGGCCATCACTGCACCTCGAGCTTGGTGCGTCCCACACAATCCTGTCCCAAGGATGTGGGCTGAGGGGCAGGATACCCCAGCTTGCCCAGAGGCCCTCGTGCACCCAGGCCCCTTGTCCCAAGCGGCTGCTCATCCGCAGCCCCACGTGAGCACCTCGGGGTGCAGAGCCCTCATCCTGGGTGCAGGATGCTCCCCAGCACCGGGAGAGGATTCTCCACCGCGCGGTCAGCGGCAGAGGGAGCTCACAGCGAGCTTATGGGGGCTGCCTGCACGGAGATGTGGTCGTGGTTAACCCCATCAGGAACATCTCCATGCTCCCTTCTCTCCGCAGAGATGAAATCTGTAGCAGAACGCTGAAAATACGGACAATTTCTGATAAACACAAAGTCTCCCCTTCATGTCCCTTCCAAGTTCAGAGTAATAAGTATGCAAATAAATTCCGTGTACAGGCAACAGTAATAAGGTCAAAGCTAAATATCATTGTTAAATTAAAATAATTACGTGTATTCCAGAAATAATTAAGTATGAATTAAGCTGGATGGTGAGAAGAAACATTAGATTAATTTGCTTTTGGTTCCAAAAAAAATTTGCATGTGGAGATTATCCAGTACACGTTTCATGCTGTGGGACCTTGGGGATATCCCGAGAGTTGTTTTTGGCAGAGATTTCATCTGTGGAGTGCAGGCTGTAGAAATACTGGAGTCTGGTTTTCCCTATCTGGGGCTCTGCAAGGAGCAAGATGTGAAATCAGTATTTATGCTTTTGAAATCAGTCTTCATGCTTTCAGGTAGCAGCCTGTATGGCAGGTGAAGGAGGAGGGACTGGGGACCAGCAGGGCTCTCTTTTGGCACTATGAACCACACACAGACCCAGTGCCAGTGCTGTCAATGAACCAGCTTCCTCAAGGATGCAGATGTACTTGGAATAAAAATGGAAATGGCTGTGCAGAGAGGCTGTGAGGAGCATTCTCTGGAGATGTTCAAAACCAGCCTAGACACAATCCTGTGCAACATGATCTAAGCAGTGCTGCTTGAGCAGGGTCAGCCCTGGACTACATGATCTCCAGAGGTCTCTGCAACTCTCAGCTGTTCTCCGATTCTGTGAAAAACAGTTCTTCCCATTCACCATGGCATGGATGAGAGCCCAACTCATGAGCCCCACTGCCCATGAGAACAACCTCACTGATGCTCTTTCAAGGTTGATCATCTTGTAGCACTATTACTGCAAGCACTAGTGCAAAATCTCATGTGTCGGCATCATTTTCCTGCACTCAGGGGAGAAAAGTCTAGAAATATGTCCCAAAGTCCACAAAGCCAAAAATTTTAAACAAGCACTGAAAATACTCTGCCGTTTAAATGGATGGCTTGTATATTTACATTGTACTTTGGTTTTTAATTCATGATACTGACATCTAAAAACCCCTCAGAATCCAGTTCTGATCCCTTGACAATTATTTGTCAGTGTGAAATATCAGAACTGTCAAAACAGTGCAGAAAAGTTTGGATGTTAAATAAATAATCCAGTTCTGTACTGGGTAAAGAGGAGGATGAAGTATGCATATCTCAGAGAGGTGATGAAATACTTTAAATTCCAAAAATAACAGAGAAGGGTGGTAAACAGAATATCTTAACATGAGGGATTTCAAATCAGTTCATTTATATCTAACAGTCTTAAAAGTGGCAGAGAAGTAATTTGGTTTTTAGTAAGTCTTGGGATAACAGCAATATGGAGACAAGTGAGTAAAAATCAATTCCGTGATAAATCAGTATTAAAAGCAGGTAGATCAAATGACCTGGTGACGATAGATCTTTCGGCCTGGCTTGTCTCCCAGGCAAAATACGAGCAGAGGAGATACAGGATTCAATTAATGAAATATTAAGGAGGCCTAGTGATGATAATCATAATTAGTGCCAATCACATGGGATTGTGGAACATAATGCCTGTCAAAGTAATGTATATTTCTAAAACAAGATTATGAGTTTAATAAAATGGAGGCATTTTATTTGCTTTTGTAAGCAAGTGGCTGGCTAGAAAATCATGTTTGATTACAAAGGTAGAGGAATAAAATCAATCTATTCACTTTACTCTAGTGAAAACCCGGAACATCAGTCTTAATGACTGTGAAAGGGAAACCATCCTTAAGCAATTGATTTCCAGAGGGGTTCTGCAGGGATTGGGTGTTGTCCTGTGCCATGTACTGCTGCGTTGCACTGTTTTGTTTTGAGCAATGCCCCAGATAAAATCCTCACTGATAAAGCCTGACTCAGAGATTGAAGGAGCTGAGCAAATTGTAACACTGGTGGGTGTAGGAGAGTGGGCAAACAGCATTCCCGGTCATCCAACATCCGTCCTGGAGGAGAGGATCGAAGGCGACAGATCGAAGGTGCATGGTCTGCTCTGTGGGACACAGATGCCACCACAATGGGCAATGTGCATATGTACCAGAAAAGCTGGTGAGTGTTTCCCAGCTAATATCTCATGCCGTGCACATCACAGCTGTCCTGACGGCGTTAGGGACTCTGTTCTGGAACGCGGTAACTGTGCAAAGCCTGGGACAGCTATGGGGACTCAGCTGCAGGTGACTGTGGCACGTGTCTATGGCCAGAAGGTATAAGGAGATCCTAGGATCTACAGTCAGGAAATATGTTGGTTAGGAAACACTGAGCTTTTTATTTGGCTCCTGTGCTAGTAGCCACAGCTACAGAAGGAGGAGAGAAGAGCCATGACATGAGTAAAGAGCTGTCAAGCCCAGCACATCAAGCCTCCTTGAGGAGCTCCAGGCTGTCCAGCTTCTCCAAGAGAAGATAGAGGGTGGCTCAGTGACAGGCAGCCAGGCAAGACCCTAGAAAAGGGTCAAAAGAGACCCTAAAACAGAGACAACCCCAAAAAAGGTTGTAGGCACACATTAGGCATCAAAACTTTGATCTAAAAAGGAGCTGTACCTGCAGTTCTGCTCCCAGTACCACTGTGGCCATGGACCTCACTGCTCCACTCTGTGCTTCTGCCCTGCTGGCTTCCCCCAGGGACACATGCAGCTCACTGGGATTTGGGTTCCCGAAGACAGGCACTCAACGTAGACGTGCCTGGATCTAGCTCTGAGTGGGGAAAAAGAAGTTTGGTAGCAAGGGACTCTTCCCTGTTTCAAAGTGAGACGTTTTGAGAATAAAAAGCTGGAGGAAGGAACTTGACAAATTCAGACTTGAGGCAAAAAGCAGTAATATTTAACAATGTGGGCAACTAAGTGGTGGAAGACCATGTTAAGGTCTGTGGTTGATTCTTCATTGCTGAATATTTTACACCAAAATGTGTTTTCCTCAAAGAGATCCTCCAGTTCAAGTGGGAATTAATTAGGTCAGGGTTGTTCTCTGACCTGAGGTAGGTAGAAGATGATGCAGATAATCCACATATTCCCTCTGGCCTTGTGACTAATTCACTTTGGTACAGTTATCCCTGATGCAAGGAGATCAGCTTGGAGCTGCGCTTGCCTGGAGGAACTCGCAAGCTAATTATATTTGTTGTGTCAACCCATTAGATTCTCATAGGCTACCTGCAGACTCGTTGGTTAGGCTGAATTGTGCCTTTGCTCTGTGAACTTTAATCAAAATATTCACACCTAACATGTCTTATGGTCTGCCACTGCTAGTCCCTTTTTGTCCACAAATTTTGGTGGTTAACAACATACAGACTTTGAATCCGCGTGCTGGTTTCGGTTATTTCGCAAAAGATTGAGACTCTGGTGGCTGGTGTCATTCGGGTCTTTGAAATGTATTTTACTTCTGATGGAATTTTATATTGTTGGATTAAAAAAAAAAAAAAAAGAAAAAAGAAATATTTGTTTCAGGCCTCAGAAAATTTGTTTTAAAAAAGCTTCTTGTAGAAGACATGGAATAGCTCACAGATGGGAGACCCTGCAGCCCCCAAGGGTCCCAGAGATGCACAGGAGGTTTCACTGGTCTGTGGCCTCTCCAGGTGAGCAGCATGTTCATAGAAAGTGTGATGTGATGCAGAAGTCTAAAAATAATGGCAAATCCATAAAGGCCCTGGATTCAGTGCAAATGGGGCTGCTTGCTTGGAGCTGGGCCTGGACTACCCCAAACTTTCCCAGGGCACAGGCAGTGGATCAACCTCGCGCTGTGAAACCCTCTCGCCTTCACAATTCCCTTGGCACCTGAAGCAGATCAGCTCATTCCTTCCTTTCCCACTTCAAGAACAAACCTCCAAACCACAGCTAGAAATTTGGTTGGGAGAGAAACTGGGGAGAGTTTGGAAATGCCCCACCGCCTCCCAGCAGCAGCGATGCTCAATCTGGCTGGGAACAGGCTCTTCTGTCCAGCATCCCAATCCTGGGCTGCTCCGGAGGAGGCATCCCGGTGTCCCATAGAGCACCAAGAGCCTCCCCAAGGCTGCCGTCTTCCTTCAGGGAAAACTCCACAACTCGCATCCCCACTCCCGTGGCAGTTTGCTTAATGGGCGGACAGAGGTTTTAATGGCTGTTCTCCAGCACCTGTGTATTTTTGCTGGCAGGAGGGGAGCAGGGTGGGGAGTTTTTCAGTTAACAAAATGGTTATTACGCTCTGACAAGATCGCTGAGGATCTTACGGAGAGGGAATCTGATCTCCTTCCAAGCAACCAAAGGGGTGTGCGCTGCGGCCTACGTGTGAGGCATGCGTATTCCAGGAGAACAAGGAGCTTTTACAGCCTGGGGACGGCAACATCTGCGCGGAAACAACACTCGCAATCACACCCTGTCCCTGTTCCTTGCGATGGCTCCATTAGTTTAACTCGGGGCCAGATGCACCCTCCATCACACGAAACTCCTGGCAGCCCCTCTCGGCTGCTCCAGGCATCCGGGGTGTCCCCAGACACCCCACAAATCTCCCGTGTAACCTTCCGATGTTCAGGATGGGCCTAAGAGGGAGCTGCAGCTCCCAGGGGAAAAGGGCGAGCACAGGCCCAGGGCCTGAGGCCGCATAGCGATGGAGAGACCTTCCTTGCACTCACTTCAACAGCTTCTCGAGCGAGCCGGGGACAGGGCTGCGGAACAAGTGGGAGGAAAAGCTCCTTGCATAACGCTTTGGCACTGAAAGCGGGTCTCAGCGTGTCTGGAGGGAGGAGGAGGAATGTGGCTTTTAAGAAATAAACACTCTGGCCCTACGTCATAAGCGCTGGACGCTCCTGCTCTCCCGGAGGGTCGCGCAGGAGTTTATAATGGGCCAATATGTTCTGTCTTTTGGCCCCGCTGTCCCTCCTCTGAAAACAGCTGTGTGAAATGGAACATTCCAACTGTTGTCCTTAAAAATAATCCGTAATTCCTTGGCCGCAGCGCAAAGGGAGGGGCCCAGCCCCAGCACTTTCCTCTGCCACGAATGTCCGTGCTTGCGGTTACCAGCGAGTCCCGTGGTCCCGCTCTGCGGAGAGTTACACAACTGCAAACCTGCGGTTTTGGTTTAGCAACAACTGCTCCGTAGCACCCGCGTTTCCCTCCTCCATCCCAATCCTCCTCAGCTCCTTGGGCACCGCGGCCCTTTTCCCGTGCTTTTACATATCAGGCAGCTCCAACACCAAAATAAACGCTGAACGCCAAATCTGCCTTCGTTCCACCTTGCAGAGCTTACGGAAGTGATCCTGGCTATATTAAACGTGAATGAAAGCTCCCACGGGGAGCATCCATTCGAGTGGTTTGTAAAAACACTTCAGCGGGTCACTCTTGGTTGAACTTCACAGTCACATAAGGTGGGTAATGGAGTGCGACCAGCAGAGTCCTTCTCCTCAGAGAGCACTGATAGAAATATAACTTCTGTTGCTTGTTTTTCCTCCAAAGCAGCGGAGTGACTAGAGATAAATTGGGATTGTGTAACTCTTTCATGCAAGAAATTCCAAGTGTTTTTTTTTCCTGTTGAACTGCCTAGTGCAGTGAAATGTTCCTGAATCCCAGTCCTTAATATGGGCCATCTGGAAGGGAGAATCTAATCAGCCTCTAAAAAATGCAGCCACATTTATTATCACTTTGTTTTGCAGTTGACTTTTAAGGGAGATGATTCTATCAGGAGGAGGTCTGAAGGAAAAGCGAGCTGCAGGTACGTGCATTTAATGTGTGTTGATGCAGGCACCGACGACGAAGTTGCTTTTTTCCCCTTCCAGCCTTCGCTGTCTGTTTTCCAGGAGCTGCTGCTCAGCTCCGTGCTTCCCGGTAGCTTCTTCCCTTCATCCGCACCCTCCGTGTTGGGCCTGAGCCTCCTCCAGGCCTGCCGGGGGCACAGCCGCGGGGCTGCACGAATGAGGGCAGCCTCTACAGTAACGCTGGAGCTTTTCTCTATCATCTCAGAGCTCTCGTGCTCGGGGCACACCTGCGTAACATCTTTTGCTAACTATTTCTATTTCCTTTCCCTCTTTGCTCCGGGCCTTGGCCTGCCCACCTCGTCCCCTACCTCCAAGGTCACCCGGTGGCATCTTGGCACTGCCGACCTGACTCCCCGGAGGGCGATCCCTGCGCTCGCGTAGCCACAAAGCAAAACTGCTGTTTGTTTCCAAAACTGCTGCTCGAGTCCATGAATTTGGAGCGGGGACGATGTGCCAAGGAGCTTGGCGGGGGGCTCCCCAGGGAGGCGTCGCTGCCGAGGCCCTCGGGAGCAGGGCAGATGTTGTCCGAGGGACTCACCCTGTGTTTATTTATCCCGGGAAGCCGGGCTTGGATCTGAGCGCAGGCGCCGGTGTCAGTGCCCCGCGGTGCTTCAGCCTCTCTCTAACACACGTCTTCTCCCCTGCTTTGCTTTCTGTTTTTGGCTGCACGAAGATTGAAGCTACCTCTGTAACAAGTCCTGTAGTGTTTAGTGGGGGGTTAAATATGATCATGAGGAGAGACTGAGTTGGCAGAGATGCTAAAGGAACTTCTAGTGAAGTCTGTGAATGTGTGTTTTTTAGGCTTTTTTTTTTTCCAGGTGGGAAGAAATGAGTGTGATGATGATGCCCTGGTTGCTGCTGCTGCTGCTTCTCCTGATCAGCTTAGGCTCTCCTGCACCCAGGCTTTCGGTGCGTATCCCTTAGCTTGGCTCTGCTTAACCCCTCTGTGTTCACATGCTTCACATTTCTGGTTGTGCAGGGCTAAGTGATCCCCTACAAAAGACTGAGCAAAGAGGAGCCTGTCTGCAGCTAAAGAAAGGCTGTTCTTACTCTCCTGATAATTTAATGCTTTCACAGAATTAGGGTCTGGGCAAATTTCTGGTTGGCTGGACCAACATTACCAGGAATCTGCTGTTCTAGGCAACTGCTTATTTTGCTCTGGCCTAGAGCTGATCCCCGTTTGGTATTGCTCAAGAAAAGAATGACCCAAGTGATTCTTATCATATGGGTTTGCTTGCTTGCCTAGGAAGAGATTTTGCTCTGTTTTCTTGATGTTTTTGATGGGATAATACTAGCCACAGATTCACTAATCTGCAAATAGCACAGATTCACTGTTGCTGCAAATGTCGATCCCAGCCAACGTGGGCCAGATTCTGGTTTTGGTTACAGTAATGCTGCTCTGAGGTTACTCCACTGACTCTGGTGCACTCTCTGCTTTCAGCAGATCTGCACCAAATATTTATGCATATTTTTCTTCCAGTTTGACAAGAAGAGGTTTCTGGAACCTCACTGGTCTGGCCCGGCTGCAGTGCTAGAGCCATTTTTCCCCTCTTATTCTGAGCAGTTTCACAGCCTGCAAACACTTCCTTTGATTTCATTAAATGGGAGTTGAGTTGAAACTCACTTGCCAAAGTCATTTTTTTTCATATTTTGTCATATTCTGTGGACCCTACATCAGTAGCAAGACCACTGTAAAAACCCTCTTCCACTGGATTTAACTCAACAGACCAGGCCACAAGATTCATGTCTTTTGAAGAAGAACCACGTGTGACATGGTAGGATCAAGGCAAAATATGTGCTCATTGCTTCTGTCTCTCTATTCTTACCCCTGTACCTTCTTTTTTTCCCTCATAGGAGAAGGATATCTGCCTCCTAGATAACAGCAAATTAAGACAAAGGTTAAAACAGCTTCAGGATTTGCTCTACATATATGAACTACAGCTGAAGGACATCTTGGAGAACACTTACCATAGAGCAAAGAGCGAGCTGTTCTCAGGCAACAGGAGCATGCAGCCTGAGGTGCTTTTACCCACCACCAGTGGAAATTTGATAGTCTATGACCCAGGTACATTTTGCAGTAGAACAAAGAAATTTCAGCAGAACAAAACACTTATTTCTTCCCACAGTGTCGCATTTGGAGCTATATTTGATTTCTCCTACTGCGAGAAAAGCTTTTTAATTTTTGAAATGTTCAGGACAGTTGTGTTTCCCAGGGCAGTCAGATGCAGCTACAGCAGCATGTCACACATGTCCTCATCTGGGCTTGTCACCCCAGACTCCCAGTGCAGAGAGGAACAGTCATCTCGGGTGTAATCTGCTGGGCCTGCTTCAGACATCTGCTTTGGGAAGAGAGCGGTTGTGCCCCTCAATATTGTCATAGCTGGAAATGTAGGCTGAATTCATTTAACCTGTGGCCAGTATTTTATCATTCATGAGCCTTAGATTTAAAATGGGAAGCACTGAAGTTCTGAAGGCCTCCTGAATGCAAGCCTGATACAGCCTGTCTCAGGAATTGAGTTTCTTGCTTTAGAAATTCTAGGCCGTTGTCCATCCTGAAATCCAGCCCCAGTTATGTTCCACAGGGAAATTACACATGGCAGTAGGATGTGCATCATTCCCTTCAGCTGCTCTGAAGAGCAGCAGGACCCATCTAGACCCATCTAGCCCTAATTATTTTTGTCTCTGTGCAGTGCCTGCTGACAGAGAAAGCCCTGGTCCTACCCCCCTTACTTGCCCTTGCCCCAGCCAGGGCTGCATCCCTCCTGTATCTCACCAGTTCTTTGGGAATGGTGGTAAAGCTCTTGAAGCTGCATCACTAATACCATGTTGAATCACTTGCTTGAGTCTTGCTGGGCTTTCAAAGCCCTGACCAGACATGTGTCCTTGTCCCTTTCAGCCTGTCAGTGATGTCTTCTCTTGGCTGCATGTGCCTGTTTGCTTGTCTCTTATTTACCAAACCAACATGGTTCTGCTTAGATTGTTCCGCAGTCTTCGATAGGAAGAAGACCCAGAATGGATACTACAGGATCCGGCCGCGGGCAGAGCGGGAGCCCTTCCTGGTGTACTGCGACATGTCCGACGGCGGCGGGTGGACTGTAATTCAGCGGCGCAGTCACGGCAAGGAGAATTTCAACAGGTGGGTGGCTTGGTGTCCTCTCAACAAGTCTGACAGCGAGGCCTCCGGCTTTCCCCACACTGGCTCCCAAATTTGAGAAGCTAAGTTTGCAGGATTAACTTCCTGTATAAGAGCAATGCAGGGACAGTCATTGTGAGCATGAGCCCATTTTTAAACTGTTCGTGTGATGTGGATCTCTTGAAGTGAGTGCAGCGCGTTGTGCAGTGACCTCGAGTAGCTCTAAGGTGGCTTGCCCAAGAGCTGTGCTCACCTAGCCAGGGTAGTTCAACTCTCAGCACAGATGGAAAAGGAGTCCAAAGCAGACCCAGATGTTTTAAATTAATTTAATACCCAGACATTATAAATTAAAACATAGGAAGTTCCATCTCCAGGTGAGGAAGAACTTTCCTGTGAAGGTGACAGAGTCCTGGAACAGGCTGCCCAGGGAGGCTGTGGAGTCTCCTGCTCTGGAGGTCTTCCAAACCCACCTGGATGCCCCATGCTCTGGGTGTCCCTTCTGGAGCAGGGGCTTGGACTCAATGATCTCTAGAGGTCCCTTCCACCCTTAACCATTCTGTGATTCTGTGAGTTACCAACTCAACCAATAACCACCTGCAACATCAAGGCGAAACCAGCAACAAGTGCCAAAACCGAATGACTTCCAGTTTCCCCTCTTTCCCCATTTTAGCTTTATTTTGCTGTTGTCTTTCTTGAGAGGCATGAGCAAGCTGGCCGGGTCTGACTCCCGGAGTCACTCGCGGAGCCGCCCGGCCCCGAGCGCCTGCCGTGCGTTTCAGCTCCACTTGCTTCCTCGCGAAATGCTTGGTGCCTCAATAATTTAAACTATTTTCCTGCCAAGGGTGAATTATAAACACGGGTTATTTTCAGAAATAGCACGTAAATCCTCGGGGGCTGCGGGCAACTGCTGTTATGTAATATTCACTGGGAAAAGGCACAACGTGGAAAGGGCAGGGGGCCGGCCCCTAGCCTGAAAACCTAAGCAAAGCTCAAATTATCTCACAAGGACCCATCACCAATGCTTCATCATTCACTAGCATTTAATGTTATTTAACATCTATACTGCACGCTATGTCCCAGCCCAACAAGAGCTTCTCTGTTCCAGAAAGGACTTGAGCAGATGCCTGGCTTGATGCTCATTTAAAACCAAGTGGCTGAATAGAGATTGATTTATTAGCACGTAGAAATAACTTGCTAAAAGTGGACCTCACCGAAGATCCTAAAGTGCTTTTGGAGGCACAAGCCTGAATCAGGCCTGAATTTTCTTCCATTTAGATCAGCACATAGGACAAACACTTAGAGACTTGCAATTACCCACTCGAGCATCCACTCTATGCAATCACCCAAACTCCCATCTCAATTACCCTCACGGACCCTCATTAATCAGGTGCTCGGGCTTCCATGAATGCAAGATCATGGGGGAAAAGCAGGACCTGCTTTGGAAGTTTTTAAAACAGGCATCAAAACAAACCGATGCTTATTTGGTGCCAAAATAAACTGATGGTTATTTGGTGCTTGCACTAGGGAGAAAGGGAATCCTGCCCTCAAATATGGGACATTGCTAGTGCAAAAACAGTAGATTTTAGGGTTAGGCTCAGAATCAAAACACCAAATTTTCAGAGGACATTATCATGGCAAGGAGGAGAATAAGAAGTCATGGGGGAGGAACTGCACATCCCAGTCTTGCATTTCTTCCACCCTCTATCAGAGAGCCTAAAATGGCCTGTCCCAGTCCAGAAGCCTCTGGCCATGGGCTGATCTCAGCTCATCTCACTGCCCTTCCCCGCTTCTGTCCACCGAAATGCCACAAAGTCACTCAAAACGCGGCGGCGGCGGCGGCTCGGACAGCCCAGGCTGCACCCCCCAAGCATCACGGAAGGAGCCGGGAACACCGCGAGCGTCTCCAGAAAGACATGAGGATGCACCAGACCGTGCAGAGCCGAGGCTGCGCTGGGCAGACACTGAGGCCACGCTCGTCTGCAGCGAGACGAGGAAAATAGGGAGGAAACATCCAGCTGGACACTGTGAATACGGCCAAGAGGAGCAGAGAAGAAGCTCTGTGAACGCAGTCCTGCCTTCCAGCCACAATCTGACTATTGGGAGTCTTTACTCCATTCTGTCAAGTAATTGTTTTGCTTTTCAAGGTAAGCTTCCTGGAAAGGTTCCTCAAGGTAATCTACCTTACCTTTTCAGGGTAACCTTCAAAAGCACCTTGCCAGGAGGTTTTCTAGATCTGGAAGAGTGAACGAGGGTGGAAGAGCCCAGGGCATCCAGTGCCTTGGTGCCAGGAGGGTGGGAGCCCAGGAGCTGCCCCATCTCATCTCTCATCTCCAAGGTGTCGCATTTAGATTGGGATCATGCCAAGGTGATGCCCTCTGAGGTCTGCACCACAGCTTGGTATAGTGGATGGGACTGCTCAGCTCCATCCCACAGTGCAAACCAGCCTCGTTAGGGCTTCCTCATGATAAAAAACATCACCTTTTCTCATAAAGGTGCAAAAATGGGGGTGTTTCTTGGTTTTCCTTGGGATAGACAAAGCCGGATGCTCCTTGGTCCTGGCCCTGCACGTGGCTCAGCAGGCAGCCCAAGCGCTGCAGTGGTTGTTGAGTTTACACCAACATAGTCTCGCTTCACACTGGTGTCCAAGTTTAAAACAGCACTAATGCAAGCTGATGTTCAGTTTGCATAGAAAAGATGGAGCATTTGCTGCATTCAACAGCTCCATTTCTGTGCTCGTCACTGCACTTTCTCTGCACTTAAGCTCAAGCCGGACCCCCCTTCCCCTCACCTCCCTTTCTCGTCCCCCTCCAGGCACGATTTCTGACAGCACGTGAATAGAAGGATCAGGCAGCAGGTTTAAAACCCCATCCACGGCAGTTTCCTTTTCCCTCGTAATTAAATCGAGGAACTCGAGCACTGGGGGATGCTCAGCAAGCCAAAAACGCGCGTGGTTCACCGGAGGCCGGGGATCAGTTTGCAGAGGACAGTGAGGAACCACAGCGACGGGGCCGAAACGTCCTGCTCGCGGGTCCCCAGGCAGCCGGCTGTCCCCACCGCGCGCACAGCCCCCTCAAACACACACTGCTGCTTCCACGGGGGGTTTGGGTGATTCCAGCCCCAAGACACAGCTGTGCTTCAGCGCTGGGCCTCCTGCCTCACCTCCCAACAGGCTCTTTTCCCTTCCCTCCTCCCGGATATTTAATCCCCTGGATAGGAGCTGCCCGTGTGCTAGCAGGGAAGGGGACGCGGGCAGGACGGTGCTGTCCCCGCACACCGAGAGCGGCTGTGAGCTCCGGAAAACCTTAACCTAGGCTAGAAGCCTCCTCCCCAGCCCAGTGTTCCTGCACGGACCCACTGAGCTCCCGCCGCCTCCCTCCACATCCCTGTTCCCACCAGGGTCTCATCCCAAACATCTGCTGCACGTTACCCAGCGGCTCCATCCCCAGCGGCCCAGGCCACCTGCACCAAGCATGAAGCCATAGAAGCTATTTTAGCTTCTTTTCTTTCAGGGGATTTAGCTGGTATTACCCAACGCCTGCCACGCTCCAGGAGCTCCTGCATGGACAGTATCAGGGGTACTGTGATGTTCTGCAGCCTCTTAAAGCAGGAGAGGCGCCCAGCCAAACCCAGGCCTTCAAACGCGTCTCATCAACGCTCAGGACAAAATAATAGCCACATCCTTTGCATCACAAAAGCACATTAACGTGCCCAGGCCTGTAATTTACTCTCACTTGAGCCACCAGTGCAATGCCCAAGCAGTAGGAAAAGCAGCTGTAAGTACCAAAGAGAGGGGGGGAAAAAGCTATATTTAATGTAAGAGTCTTCTGCTATTTTGCACTCGCTCTGTTATTGGCTACGTGAAACTCAGGGCAGCGCCGAGCCACGCACTCAACGTTAAGAACATCATCATTCACATTAACGTTAAGAGCTTTACAGGAATCACTTGTGTTGTTCCTTAAAAGGATTGCATGGGTCAACAGGGGAGAGCAGACCAGGATTTCTTGGAGCTAATACACTGTTTGTAATGCAGTTAAAAGATTAAACACGTTTGTTCAGGAAAACTCAATCAGATTAAATCTATTTCTTATCACTCGTAAAGAAATACCAAGTCAAGGGCCCAACTCCATGGGTCACCAGAAGTCCCAGGAGCAGAACATGGTGCAGGGGAGGTGATGGGGCTCTGGCAGAAGAGATGTCCCATCACAGCAGCAGATGTCCCACAGCAGAGAAACCCACCAGGCCTCCTGCACCAAAGGAGCCTTAGTATAAAGAAGAATGAGGCCCCAAAGTGTTTATGGCACAAGAAGCTCCAGTAACTTAAAATAGATCACATAAATGTTCCAGGATTGAAACAGCAACAGTTAGAAATGGAGCGGGTCTTGTAAATTAATTCAGAAATAGTTTGCTGGCATTTTACTTTAGTTGGTTATATTTTCCCCACTGATATTCTCACAAGGATCGTCAATCATATAAATACTCTGCATTTCTATTTAAAAAAAAAAAAAAAAGAGAGAGAGAGAGAAATCTCCATCCTTCCAACCACCCAGTGTGTGACATTGCTAACCAAACTCCGAGTTCAGAGATAAACAAGATGAAATGCAACGTTGGCAAAAACCCCACCAAAACCGCCCGCGGCAGCCCCAAGCTCGCGGCCTCCTGGAAGCGCAAACCTGTTTCCAAACACTCCTTTCTCCAGCAGCTCTCAGGAAATTCAATCGTTTTGTCAGCAAAATTCTGCTGATAGAAGATCAAGACACCTCGCATGGAACAGGGCTGCGGATTTATTAGCATATTTCAATTTTAGTATCTATTCACCACGTCCTAGCAGAGAAAAGGATTTTAAAAATTACATGAATAATATGAACTCTAATCATCTGTAGAAGTCTCTGTGTGCTTAGATCCCTGCGAAAAGTAATTAAAATCACAAACTTTGCGCAGTGCTTTGGGGAGTTGCAGCTAATAAATGACTGTGTTAATTTATACAGAAACTTTAAATGAGCCACAAAGAATAACCTAGAGCTACAATGATCCTTTCAAACACTTGGGTTTGGGCTATACTCTTCTGTTGTAGGAAGAAACAGCAAAAACCATGAGAGTTGCAGGGTAAGTCAAAGAAAAAGAAGGGAATTGTTAGGGAATTGCCAAATTGAGTAACACTGCAGATACATGGATGCATTTAACATTATTTTTCAGGCTCCTGGCTGCAATAAACTCAGAAAGGGGTCACCATGTCTTCAGGTAACTCCAGATCTTCTCAGCCAGGACCATGCCTGCCATCTGTTCCCACCAGCCTTGGGGAACCGGGAGCCAGGTGGACATCTGGGGAGGATGTGCAATAGGTAAGCCTGGGATAAAAGCTCCAGGCTGGGAATTGAAGAGGTATTTCTGAACCAGCTGGAGAATGAAGTGGTAGAACAGCCTTCCCAAAGGATTACAAGAGAAAAGAAACACAGACAGCTTTAAAAGGAAGGCAGACACTTATAAACAGGATTATGTGATGTGGTTACCTGGGAACATGCAGGAACTGGACACATGGCCTCGAAGGATCCCTTCCAGTCTCGTATTCCAAAATAATCAGGATGATTATTATCCAAATCCCAGACAAAGATAAACACCCCATACAGCCGAATGCCTTCGGGATTAGCTGGCATGGAGAGGGAACCCCCTTTCACAGCTTCCAGATGCCGCAGAGCAAGGCCTGCTCTTCACCCAGGCTGGCCAAGAAGTCCACAGCCACTGCTAGCACTTGGCTTGTCTCAGCCAAGGAAGAGAATCAGGTTTAAATTCCAATTAGCTCTTCCAGTCCAACAAGGGGCTCCTACACAGGCTTGCAACGGAGCGAGAATTTGGCCTCCGCAGGCACCTCTAGCCCCAGGAGCACCATCGCAATGCAGACGCCTCCCGGGGACGGTGCCCGCCGGCCAGGATTTTTGCACATTAATAGGATTAGACAGGGATGTTAGGCTGTATTCACTGCGTGGCTCTGGGACGCCACGGGTCTCTGAAGCCGTCGGGCTGGCACCTCTCACACAGCTAAATTCACTTGTATGAAGGTTATGGCAATGTCAGCAACAGAGAGCTGGGACAAATCTCACCAAATTCCCTGGATCACTTGTCAGCCTCAGACCCTCTTTTAACTAGCCTGGAAAAGCGCAGCAGGGAAGCTCTCTCACCAAGCCTCAGGCCTAAGTTGTGTCCCAGATGATTTGGGGAAGGAAGAGGAGCTCGGGGTTCACATTCACACCACCTTGGAAACCCAAAAGCAGCCTGGGAACGGAGCTATCAACTCCCAGTCATCCGCCGTCTTCTCCATACTCACCCCAAAAGAGCAAGCTCCTTCCCAGCAAAGATATCCCTAAGTGGTTCGGGTGTTCTTGCAGGCACTGAGTACTGGAGATTTCTAACGAGCAGGTAAATACTGGACCTCCAAGCCTGCTGCAGCCCCCAGACCTCTACCATTTCTCATT
Source organism: Rhynchotus rufescens (assembly GCA_032273925.1). NCBI lineage: Eukaryota > Metazoa > Chordata > Aves > Tinamiformes > Tinamidae > Rhynchotus > Rhynchotus rufescens. The sequence goes on from JAVCKT010025868.1 coordinate 22,741, forward strand.
CCAGTCACTGGAGAGGATTTGCTCCCAGTTATACATCAGGGAGAGATCAGGAGGACCAGGCCCTCCCATTTATTGAACCTGCCTTACCCAGGGAGCTGGTAAGGATAAATTAGACTATCAAGGAGAAATCCCTCTCGCTTTAATTTTTGCCTGGAAATTTCTGGGACATAACATGGGGAAAAAGAAATCTACCCACTGACATTCACATTTCAAGTACTGTAATGCAAAAGCAAAGCTGCTAAGATATTAGATTTTTAAACAGAAAGCTGATAATAGAAATCTCTGTGCACCAGAAGGCCAAGAAAACGTGGAACGAGGATATGAGCACAAGGAACGAGTCAGTTCATCCCTGGTTCACAGGACATACCTGGATCCTTGCTGGGCTTGCAAAACACCCCAGTTTTGAGATGTTTTGGTGCATGGCCAGGGCTGACAAGAGGCGCCGTCCACAGCGCCGGGACGTGCCCATGGGTCACGACTTCCCTGGAGGGGAGGACGCGGTGTCACCGTAAACGAGGTGAATAAAACGAGCGGGGCTTCTTGCTGCCGAGCCACGAGCCCCGCGTGCGACGGCGTGCCGAGGACACGGCGCAGACGTTGCTCGAGGTAACGGCCGCGGCCCCTGCTAAAAACTGCCGTGCTGGAGGCCAAGCAACATTTCCTGCTCCAGATGCGCTTGACAACAGGCGCTCGCAGGCGTCGCCTGTCACATACCCTCGGCCGGCAGCCCCAGCCGCCCGGCACGCAGCAGATGCTCGAGCAGGAAGAAACAGCCCTTCTCTCCCCAAAACGAGCGGCGCAGACGTGTCTCCCAAGCCAGGCACCTCTGCAGCCTCGGCGCTGACACCTTCTGCAGAGCCCCAAGGTCAGGGAGCAGCAGCCTCCCAGACTTGCAGGTTTCAGCCCCCCTCCAAATCCCCCTTCCCCGGGATTAGTTGTCCCCAGTGCAGGGCAGGGAGCTGCCTTCCAGGTGTGCATAGGCACCAAGCCCCAGCGCCACCAAAAAGGGTCACCAAGGACAAGCTGGAGCAGGAACATCCCTGCCATTGTGGCCAGCACCACCGGCAGGAGCCTGGTGGGGACCGGGACAGCTGAACACAAGCAAGCAAGGCAGAAAGGAAAGGACATACAGAAGCCAAAGGTGATGCTGCAAGAGCCAGAAGCTGGTGGTACGAGCAGGCGCCCTGGGATTGGGTTTCGCCCAAGAGAAGCCAACTCTGTAAGAGCCATCTTCAGCTGGTACAAAAGCAAATGCACTGGCACCAGGGTGATCACTCCACAGCCAAATAAATCTCAAAATTCAGCTCAACGTTTGTTATCCCCTAGGCCCAGAACCAAAAACCATCCTGGAAATGTTTGCAACTCATGAAGGTCCCATTGATGCATTCTTATCTACATGATAAAGCTCTATCCTTTCACCTTCTTCTAGCACTAAATTGTTGTAAATAATTTAGGTGACATTTATGGAGGTAGAGCCTGGTGCAAAGCACTCAGATGGTCTCTACTGAACCTCTGGAGGGCTCTGGCTTATTAAAAGCAGCTTAACAAGGTAGTACATCTGCCCGCTCAGAAAGGTGGGCGTAGCCACCAGCCCCATCCCAATGCAACACACGGACACATGTTACCTGCTGAACATCAGGAACCTTCAAGAGGGGTTCACAAAGACCAGCCTTCAATCTGGTGGCCACAAAAACACCACGATACACGATTTGGGACCACTTACGTAACTATAGGGGGGAAAAAAAAAAAAAGAAAAAAAGAAGGCTGCATTGTCCGTCTTTGCTCCCTTTCATCATTTCAAGCCTCATCCGCTAGCTGGGACATTCCCGGGAAGTTGCTGTTGCTCAGATCTCACCCTCGTTTGTCAAGTTTAATGGAAGCTCCAGCGCCGAGGGTCGCTTTGGTGGGGAGGGAGGAGATGATGTCAGTCCCCGGGATGAAGAGCCCTTTCATGCCCGCTGGCTCCCAGGCTCCGAGGTCATCCCCGCTCCGCGGGCTGCCAGCCCAGCACATTCGGCCGAGGAAATGATGGAATCTCCTATCAGATCAATTGGCACAAGCTGCTTCTCCAACCCCCTCTGCAAAACAGCCTTTTCTCCACCAGAATTTCCACCACTGGAGGAAAGTTAAACGAGGCTCTCCCACAGACTTGGAATTTCCTTCTGACGCAAAGACGCAGCCCGATTTCCCCAGTCTGACACGGGCTGTTAACCTGACAGATTTACAGGCTGGTGTGGATGCACACAACACGCACGCCCGGGGAAGGTGGAGGAGGCTTCAAAGTTAAGCTCTTCACACAGCATCAGAGCTGTAAATTAATGACCCCTGAAAACACCCATCTCCTTCCCAGATTTGTTTTGTAGAAGTTTATGGCACCAAGAGGGCACGAGTCCCAAAGCAGCAGCAGAGCAAAATGCATCTGTTAATGGAAGCAGAGGACAGAGCTCAATGGAATAGACAATTTCTAATGTTAGGTCTCACATATGGCTGGTTAGGATAGCTTTAACTGAGCTCAGCGGACAAATCCTGGTCTGATTCACATTTATTGCATTATTTCCCTTCATTTTACCTGCTCTGAACACCACCTGGTGAATATTGAGCACATTCAAGCACCATCCCCGCTGAAGGGAGCCCCGCATGCACAGAGGTTAAGAAAACAAGTAATTACTCCTTGCTTGAATTAATAAGAACTTCCTTGCAATAAATTCCAAGCAGATGCAAATTATGGCCATTAGATACTTCAAATATACAGTAATTAAGGAAGGCACTATCAGAGAAACCTGTGCTTGCCATGCCTTCATCACTATGTTGGTTATAAATTATGGGTGAAGAAGGGCAAAGTGTCTTTTTTTCCTCCTCTTTCACACCAAAACCCCACGGGAAACCCCAGGCAAGAAGGGGTCTCTCTCGCTCCGCTAGTGAAGCTGGTTGGGGTTTGCATCCCCAGGCTCTTCTTGCACCAATGCAGCAGTCATCGGCTACTTGTCACCGCTGCCAGGCTGCACAGCGGCGATCAATGAACTTCCCCGAGGAGGCTCCGCTTGCCGGGAAGCTCCACACAGTCACAAGGTGGGAACAAAAGCACTAACAGGTTAAATGCACCAGCTATCAAGCATATTTTTCCCAGGCCTCCCTATTTTATTTTCCCCGAGCCATCTCACTGCTCCAGCTCACTTCACCTGGTGGCTCTGGCAAAAATCAAGAGCAAACGATCCCTCCAGAGCCGCACTCCGCAACGGGCCCCTTTCCCAACATTTTCCACCAGTTTTTGCCTTTCCCAACATTTTCCACCAGTTTTTGCCCTCCCAGGGAAAACACATGCAGTCTGCAGACCAGGCACCGTATCCAGCTTGCAAGGCAACAGTCTCCCTGGCTACAGGAGCTGCTCTCTGCCCGCACACTTGTCTCCTACAATTAAGTTTAGTTTGCAGTACAATCAATTGCTGCAAGGCACGGAGCTTGCAGAGTCTTTTCCCCTCTGGACCTCACATGCTCCTGCCACCTACGGATGCAGCGGCTCCTCTTCTACCAAGTCCCCACCGTTAACTCCTCACACTCACATGGGCAAATCCAGCTTTGGCAGGAAGAGAAGCAGCAGCTCCCAGAGGGATGCCAGCTCGCTCTGGACCATTGCATCGCTAGTGGATTTCCCAGTGAGGTTATAAAGACATGAGTGATTTTGCTGCAAAATGCATCTTTTTTGATAGTAAAGATATAAGCCAGCGACATTAAACTAGGCTTGGCCATAGTATAACTGGCTGCTTCTTCAACTTACAAAGAGCTGCAACTTTCCCACAGTGCTGGCATGGGGTATCGCTGCAAAACACGGCCTGCTGCAGGGTGGATAGGAGCCACGATGCGGTAAAAAGTCATCTTCTCTTTCCCTGCTCTTCTGTTGCAAGCAATCCTCCCTGCGCCGGGAGGAAATATAGAACAAGACCTCATGGAGAAGCTAAAAGCAATGGCACAACGCTGCAATCGATGCATAATTCAACATGGAAATGCCGGGAACTGCATTTTTCCCCAGTGAGCTGTCAGCAAGGTTGGGAAAAGGGCTGTGTGTCCCCTGAGAGCGGCAGCTACAGGACTGTGGCCACCACCAGGGAATAAGATCTCTGGAAAGTGCCTTCACCTTTGGGGCAGCACATATTGCAAAATTTGGGAATGCTCCAGTAACGATCAAGGCGGGACACAAGTTCGAGCAAGGTTTTGGGCATCCCTGAGAAGCAGAAGCCTTGAGGGGCTCAGGTCTCTGCAAGGCGCCCCTTGCAAACAGCCAGCTGTGATCCAGATGCTAAAGACCCTGAAATTCAGAGGCGCTGCCCCACTAAAGCCCAGCAGCGTTTGCTCTAAGCCTCTTGGTGAGGCTGAACCAAGGCTGACAACTGCACACAGCCTCAAGCAAGAATTGCTGAAAGGGCTTAAAGAGCACGGAGCAGGCACTGCTTGTGAGCAGGATGATGTCTTCTGCAGAGCCCGAGCCAGGGCTGGTTCCCTCCCACCCTTCCTCCCTCTTTTTCTTCTTTAAACAAAGTGGGTTTGTGCCCATTCTCGCTTTCTTAAAGAAAAGGAGAAGAGACCATTTGCTTTTGAGGGGGTTGAGGCTATTTCATTGTTAAGCCTGTGGAGCAAATCTGGAATGAAAACTTCCATGGGTATCTCCAGCAGGTGCCATGGGCATTTCCTTTTAAGCTTCAGCTCCTTTGCTGGGGGAGGAAGGGGACTGACCCTTCAACAAAGGCTGTCTTTATCCATTTTAAACTTTAAAGTGTTACTGAAAGTGTGAATAAAAAAGAGCTTTACAGAGCCTGATTTAAGACCCCCGTCCATCTCCACCCGTTGCATTTTGAGGCTTGGCGACCGACAGAGGCCGTGGCATCGCGGGGTTCGTTTGCTGTATTTAAATGCAGGGGTTTGCTCTGCACAACAAAACAGCTGAACGTCTTTCTTCCTCTCTTGCTGCCTGCACAGGCAGAGGGAGCAGGGGCTCTGGCGTGGAGCAGGGGAGAGGAGGCTTCTGAAGAGCAAAGAAAATCTTTTGATGGTCCAAAGCTTCTGTGTCCCAGCTCTCTTATTGCTTGCGAGCTTACTCCCAAGTTTAATAAAGGTGTTTTGTCTTATTGCTCAATAAGTGGAATTACCATAGCTGAAATTCCACCGAGGGGGACGGGGATAGCAAAAGGCATGAGTAATCAGAACTGGTTTCAGGCCGGTTTTGCCATTTGGGTCTGGTTTCAAGTGCATGACGACACAACGCTCCGGGCTGGGTTGGATTCACCGTAAGCCAGACGAGGAGCTGCAAGTTATAATGTGGTGCGAGCACCAAGAGCGCCAGGAGCCGGGAGCGAGGGGCATCCCCGTGCTCCAACCTGTGCATCCTCCTCCACCCTCTGCATCCTCCTCCAGTGAGCACTGGGCTCTGCGCTTTCCCCCCAGCACCACCAGACCCGAGCTCTGGTCCTGCTGGGAGGCAAACGCTGCTGAACAGGGCAAGGAAGCAGCACTGAAATTATTGCTGTTTCCAAAAGGGACCCGCTACGGGCCTGGGTGCCCCATGATGGGTAAAAACAACACGGCAGCACGGAGAAAACCTTCACTGGGACTGCCCATCGCTTCAGCTTCTCCCTTAGTCCCTGCAGCTGCTCCCCATGGGGACGGGCACTGCAGTCACCATCAGCCCCAGCGACTGCCTCCGCCAGCAATTATTGCCTGCATTTATTTCCAGCAATAGTTCACCTTCAAAAGGGAAATGTTTTCATTAAACAGCCACTTCAGCAACCACAAGTAAACGCTGAACGTCACGCCAAGTGCCCAGAAGCTGCACAGTAAACACTGGCCCATCCACTGCAGGTTGCACCTGAGCAGTCCTGGAAGCGCTAAAACCCCACCAAAAACCCAGGTCAGAAACAGTGAAGCTACAACATAAGAGTATTTGCTGTTCTCTGAGACACAGACCCTTTGAACACTCCATCCTGGCCTCCCCATGGTGCTAGGCCCCTTAGTACAGGCTCTACTTGGTGCTAAACAGGAATAAACAGGAGATTTTCATGCAAGGAGACACTCAGAACCACAGAGCTTCCTTTGCAGCCCGTGGATCAGCACTGAGAGGCCCCTGTGCCTCCCCACCCTGACCATTTCCCAATTTTTGAGGGCTTTCCAATGAGCGCGCTGGCACTCAGCCCTGCAGCGCGGCCCAGCAGAGGACGGAGCATCCTCCAAAGGAGGGATGTGGCAACCAAGGCAACCAACATCTCCTCCTCCACCGGCTCTGCGGGGAAACCGGCAGCCTCTCCACAAACCTGCATCCCAGCCTCGTCCACAACACGACGGAGCCTCCAAATCCAAGGGAAGCTGCAGGGACCTGGCACCACCTGGGCCAACCAAGTACCAACATTGCCCTTATTAAATATATTATTACCTAGTGCTCCTCAAATTCTGAGGAGAGCTGTTGGCCTCTATGGCTAGGAGCACGTGGCTCACGCGCACCCACACGTGAGCCCTCGGAGAGGTTTTGGGCCAGAGATTTCAGGATAAGAGGGTCCACGTGAAACGATGGGTGGAGGAAAGCCGAGAGAAAAGGACCAGTTCTCCAGGCAACTATCCTGCCCCACAGTGACAATAAAAACACATTTTGCAGGGAGTTGTGCAGTGGGATAACAGGTCTTTTGCTTTATCGTTCCCTGAAACCCAGTGGAGAAACCCAGCCCGACCTGGAAGCCGAGGACGTCCTGGTGGGGCAGAAGGCACCACAGGGACCTTGTACGAGCAGCGCGCTGAAAAACAGGGCAAAAGCTGCTGGAGACGCCACAGAGGAAAAGAATCCTCTGAAAATAATTTAAAAAAAAAAAAAGATTTTTTTTTCTCACCCCAAAATCTGGCCCCGAAGCCCCTTCTGACACCATTACAAGGCAGCCCTCCCGACACCCCCCCTTCCTTGCCCATGCTGAGGCAGGGAGGAACACCGGAGAACGCAGCCTATAACGTCGTCTTTGTTCCCAGCGACAAAAGGCAAGAGTTAGAGCTGACAGAGAAATGGATTTGCTATCCCACAGGAAGCCTGAGCCTAAAGAAAAATACATATATTTTTATATATATATATACACACATATATGTGCTTTGAAGTAAAGGGCAGGAGGAAAACGAGGTATTGGCATTTTTTTGAGTAACTACAAGCTTTGATAGGGTGGGAAGAATACGTCAAGTTTAACCTGCTTTCAATGGAAAATTCCATTTAGGAAAAAAAATGATCTTTTTTCAGAAGGATGTATGTTTTGCTGATCTTGAGGAAAAGCCCAGTGCAAAGAAAGAAAGAAAAAAAAAGCCTTCAAGCCTTCATCCAAAGGTTTCCAACTTGCGTTCCCGATGTTGCTTTGTATTTCTATGGTACTTTTCATGCAAGCGCTTCCTAGCATCCTTGCAAATCTCTTATTTTTTGAGTACAGGGTGCCCAAATCAGGCGTGCAGCCATTGGACCAAGACAGGGTTTTGGTGACAGCCCTTGGGCTGATGCTGAAGAGAAGCTGGTGGAGAGAAAATCACTTTTCCAGCCTCTATCACCCCAGACCGTCAAGCAAGCACACTCGAAACTCGCGGTCGCATACAATGCCACCCATTAAATGCTCAAATTAATAGCAATAAGACACAAATGCTCTGTGCATCAGCAGTAGAGTGGTCCTTACAAAAAGGCTAAAAATAGGGAAAGATGAAGGCACCTAAGGGAAAAAAAAGAGCCACAAAACCAACAGTCCATTCCAGTATCCTTTTGATAAATAACCAGAATGAACCCAGGAACGCAGCAGAGGATAATCATTTAGCGCAGATCAAACAGGAGAACTAGCACATTAAAAATACATGCAGCATTAATCAGCCACGCAGAGTTATATGCCATCATTTCCATAAATAATACAGGATCAAAGCAGCCCAAGCGGCGCTATCAGTTAATATAGGCAGCCAGTCAGTCAAAAGAGAGTAAAGCTGCCCGAAAACGGCTGCAGTTTCATTTGCCAGGGATAAAGCAGGTTCATCTGAGAAGCGGCACGACCAGTTAAACGGGTACAGGTTAGAGGCAGCCTGTTAATTATGCAGAGGCGATGCCATGGCAAGGGAAAGGAAATAAAGGGTTAAGGTGGCTTCAGAAAGAGAGATCTGAGGAGGTTGGGGGGTATCGCTGGGAGCGCTGTGATAGCCAGGCTGGTGATAAGCAGCCTCTGGAGCAGAGGGTGCCCGACCCTGCGTGGGGGATGCACATCCATGGGTACCAGCCCGTTCTGGGAACTGCCGGTTACGGTCCCAACCATCAGAGCATCCCTGCTGGAGCAGAAACGGCTCATCCGGAGTCGGGATGCTCCCGTTTGGGGATTAAACCTCATCCCCTTCTGGGCAGCCAGGAAGCTCCACGTCTCCCTGTGCAGGAGCAGGATGGAGTGGCGGGATGCAGCCCGATGCAGGGTCACCGGCGCAGCGGTGCCCCCCGAAAAGCAGACCATTGCTCCCCCGTGCCTAGAGACACAGAGGCCCGAGCAGCAGCAGCACTCACACGCATGCAGGACGCCCGTGTCCCCACGCCGAGATGGCTCGGGTCCCTGTCCAGCAGGCAGGGAGCAGCGGCTGCTATGAACAGCCTCGGCACGCTGCTGCCGGCACCGCTACGCGGACGGGGCGAGCAAACTAAAAACGACAGGAGATCGATTTGGACTTCTCCCCACCTTCAGCCCTGGGCTGCGTAAGAGAACAGGAAACGCGTTATGGAGGTTTTGCCTCTTTTTTTTTTTTTCTTCCTCTCCTCTTTTTTTTTTCCCCTGCAGGAGAAAATTAAATGCTTGTCTTTCATGCGCAGGCTTTGAATTGGTTACATTTACAAGGCAAATTTTAATTCATACAGCAGGTGTTCAGCCAAATCACTGTAAGCACAAGACTAAACTAAGACTTAGCATAAGCCCCCGCAGCCCCCAGAGGCTCCTCGTTGTGCCCGCGCTGAAACAGGAGCCACAAGTGCATGAGACAGAGACCCCCAACCCACCTACTGCCCCTTCTCCGGGAGATGAACAACACACACACAACAAAATCACCATAAAAATAGCCTAAATTAGGTTCAGTAGAGCCATCCCAATTACAAGGGTTATTAGGTCCTCTTGTGCCATCGTCCCATGGTATTTCCCGTGATGGATGATGGTGAATGGAACGTGGCCCATTCTCCATCACACAGGCTGGGGGAGGAAGGAAACACTTCCAGACTGACAGGCTTTCACCAAGGAAAGGGCCCTCGCAAAGAAGCCCTGCCAGGTTTCACGTGTGTTTTCCCATGGCTGGGAGCCCCTAACCCAGCAGGGGGGACATTCGCAGCGGGGACGACAAGGACCTTGGTATTCCCAGGAGCCCCAAGGTGTGGGACCTTCCCGCTCGGCAGGAGCAGGCCCAGCAGCAAAGCGAGAACAACCAGTTGATTTTAGTCTGGCCCAGACTAAAAGCCAAAGAGAGAAAAAAAAAATCATTTCCTGTGAACCAGAAACCTGTTTTTTAGGCGGTTTAATGAGACTGAAACGCGAGGGCTCTGTTCTCCAGGAGCACAGACACACGACCCCCCTGCCAAGCAGGGCAGATGCCGCCCTTCAATCCAGCCCGTAGGTAGTCAAACACATTAATATCCCCAACTAATTACCAAGTGCCAGAGATGCTTCCTCCCACCCCGCCGTCCTCATCCTCTGCTCGCACCGTGCGGCACAAGGCAGGCGCCCTGGAGGGCTCCTCGCAGCCCCAGCACAAGATGGGGAAGGAAAATCTGCTGGTCCCAGGACTGCCGAACACATTCCGGCCCTCGCTGCAGCCTCGTCTGCAAGCTCAGCAGGGTCCTTGCTGCGCTCCGGGTGCCTCACACCATAAAGTTCCTTTAAAATATATATTTTATATATATGTGTGTGCGTGCGCGCGAGTGTTTGTGCATATTGTTTTTAAGTATTTGTCAAAGCAAGCAGAAAGAGCATCACTTCCAGCCATGTGGCCGCAGGCGTCGTCCCTGCCTGCAGCTCCAGTGCAGGCACAAGGTGATTCCCACTGGAGCAGAGGCATCCAGCCCTTTGCAAGACCTTCTTGGGAGCACCCGAGACCCCATCAGCGACAGGAAAGAGCTTCCAGCCAGGCATTGGAAGCAGCGCCATGCCTTCTGTTTGGGAATTCAGAGCCCATGGGCTCTCCCAAACTCCCCAAAACGCTTCCCCTGTCCACCGCCCACCCGCAGAGCCCCTTGGCACTCGCTGCCGGGATGCTGCAGCCCTTCGTGGAGCAGGTGGATTCCAATCCGGCTCAGCGGAAGCGGGACAAGGAGTCAGGTCTCCCCCTTGCAGGTCCACGCTGCCTTTCCCGAAACAGCCAGGGTCAAATCTCACCAAACAGCTCCTGGCTGGGAGCTCCCGCTCACTCCGGGGAGAGGAAGGCAGCCCTTGGGAGCCGGCCCTCCCGCTCCGCACTCAGCATGGTCGTGGGTGCGCGATGGTGCCAGAATCTCAGCTTCCACAAAAAAAATCCTCCTAGAGCCGCTCCCTGAAACAGAAAGCTGGAAAACAAGGCTTTGGATACACCATTGTTTTCCATGAAATATCCCCATTTTCCCTAGTGCCAGTAATCCCCAGTATCCCGACCTCCGGGGGCAGGAGAGCCCGACGCAGCCGTGATCGCACAGCCGCTCAGACGCGAGCGCATGGAGGCAGGCAAGTCAGCAGGGAGGAAGGCAAGAAGGGACATTTTCTGCTGAGAGCAACATCACTCTCTTAAACTCAAGGTAGAAAACCCACAATTTACTACTTGATGTCAGGATGATATAAAAAAAAAAAAGAAATAAAAGGAACAACCCAAGTGACCTGGCTGTTCCCCTGCTGATCCCTCAGGAACACAGTCACTACTGACACTCAGCCTTCACATCTGTAACTTAATTTCCATTACTTCAAAAAGATAATAATAATCATTAATAATAATAATAAAATACAATCCTGCTGACATCCTGAAACCAAGATATCTCAAGAACCACAACCCTTAATCCTCGCATGCCGCAAGCTTCAGCGTTCCCAAGCAATCTGGAGGCGGACGGGTCCTCCCAGGGCTCCCATTCCCGCTCCACACACCCCAGCATCCCGTTTTCCACTCGTTAGGCCAGACACAACCGGGTGGGTGCTGAGGCAGGGGTGTCCCCGTGTGCCACTGCAGCACCAGGGTGACTGCAGGTGCCACCGGGCAGGACACGGCTCCCTATTTGCAGGGTCAGAGACTGGGATGCTGTGCAAGTCAATGCAACCCGTACAGCGGGTATTAAATTTGAGGTGTATCCACGAGAGATGCTACCTACCGCAGCCCTCCACGTCGCGCCGGGATGCGCAGCCCATCAGCAAGGAGAAAAAGCTGACTGGGGTGCACTGGAGCGGGAGGATGTCCAAGGAATGTGCTGGGAAATGCACAAGGAGACACCGAGTGCTGCAAAAGGGACAGGCACCAGGGACACTTCCCAAACCCTCCTTCAGCACCGTGTGCGTTTCAAAGCCAGGCCAGGAGCACGGCGCAGGCAGGAGAGCCCGGGCTGCTCCCAGGGCACCGCTGTGAGCACCCACCGCACAGTCCCGGCCTCCTCCGCCGCTCCTGCTCCGCCCAGCGCTCCCGGGATGTGCCCCGTCTCCGGCAGCTGATCCCCCTGACACCGCAGACACCAGCAGCCTGGCTGCGCCTCCCGACCTGCTCCAGGAGACACCCCACACAGAAGGCTCGGGATCCACCCAGATGCTTCATTTACCACTAGCACCGGGACCCAGGCTCAGCACAGGATGCTCGGAGCCCACTTGCTGCTGCTGCCCGTGTTTCCTGCCCCGCGGCCGCTGCCCAAAGCGGGGTTCACCTCCTCCCACTGCAAGGCACGAGCTCTGACCACTCTGTTTGAGATCTAATGAGCTACAGTTCCAGGTGGATTTCTACCAAGCAGTGCCAAGGACAAAGTAAGGGGGAACTGAAACACTCAGTGAGATCTAAGGCTACCTAAGCCTGGTTCTGGGTCTTCTCTGCTGACCCAGCCATTCCACAGGGACAGCAATCAGGTGCAAGGAGGCTTCAGCTTTGCAGCCCATCCACCTGCTATGCATAAGAGCCAGAGGAATGAAAGGCCCTGCAAAGACCCCACGTGCTGGCCCTGCTCTCCCGGGCACGCTGCCCTCCGCCGCTCTACGGAAGCATCGGGACACAGCAGGTTTGTTCTTTGCACTGGGAAAGCCCATCCGGGAACGTGCTGGTGGCATCTGGTCCAGCGCCGCCACGCCAGGCACCCACACACGGCTCCTTCTCAGGCCCCCAGCAAAGCCTCAGCACTTGCTTTAGACTGAGCCTATTGCTTACAAAGAGAAAAGGAAAAGCAGCCACTTCAGGTGCGGGGATAGGGCAGGGGATGCTTCTAAGCTGGTCTCCACAAACATGAGGATTAGCAATTTCCTTCTCTTCAAAACGACTTTAGAGGGATTTTAAAAACGGTCGCTGGATTAGAAAGAAAAATAAACATCACGAAACAGCAAAAGAAAAAGAAAAGAGTACAGGAATGAAAAAGTAGCCAACTCTGCACCTATTGCTGAAGTATTTCTTAAATCACTAGGAGAAAAAAAGTATCCAAAACTGAATATAAATCTTGGTAGTGCTGAAGAAATGCTGAATCTGCTGCCCCTTTCACAGCAACTCCTGATCAGTAAAACTCTATCAGCATTAAAGCAATTCCCTCTTCCACACAAGAAAAGGCCCATTTGTTTCATGCAATAAAGCATCTAATGTGTTAATTCCCCATTACAGGCTGAAGCAGCAATGTGGACAGCCCGAGCCGCAGCAAAAGGAGGGCTGCGCTCAAACACTCGGCGCCCACGGACCTCGGTGCTCATTCAGCACTCAGAGCTCCTCTCTGGAAATGAGTTTCCCAGTGACACTTGATAGATCAAGTCATCACGGGGGGAAAAACAAGCGGGGAACCAAACTTCCAGGCCGACCGCGCACATTCCAACCCTGCAGGCCAAGCAGGTTCCCCCCAGAGCAGGTAGATGCCACCAATGCCCCTTATCGCGGTGCAGGGAGAGCTGGTATTACCGGGACGCGCTGCCAGCTCACCCTCTGGATTCCTTCCTTCGAAGGTGCCCCAAACCCCATCCTGGCCACAAGCATGCCAGAAATGCGGCGCCAGGCAGGTTCAATCCCACCCTTCACGTTAACGAATGGAGAATCAGTTCTGGAGCACAACCTCTCCGCGCTTTTCTGCCCTGTCCATCACTGCAGGAGGAAGGCACCAGGGGAGAACATTTTGGAGACCAACTGTAGCCATTAAAACTTAGCACCACAGATGGATTTTGTAGGACTCGAGAGTAAACTCAGCTCAGGCTGGGTAAGCGGAGAAGTCTTATCCTCATCATTCCCATTTTACAAATGAAGAAGTGGAAATACAAGCAAGGTGAGGGCAGCCTGTGCAGGGGAGCAGGAGGGAACCAGCCATGGGATTAGCCACAAAACCTCCTGACTCACATTCCTGAAGCCTCCTAGAGCAGCAAGCATTATGCACTGCACAAGAATTTTAAGAATTCATGAAAAGATGATCACCAAGCATGCAAGAACATTATGCAACAATCACAGATGGACAACCAAGAGTGTCCTCAAGCACCTGCTAAATTAATCGCCACTCCTCTTGCAACACCCTCACATGATGCTTGTAATTGGGGCTCATAGGAGATGGATGCTCTCAATGGAAACCTAAGGGCAAGGGGACGAAGAGACGATGCCTTTTGGCATCATTCTTCAGAACCAACCTCCTGAGGCACCAGCAGCAGGAGCAGCATCCCATGACGCCGTGACCCACGTCCAAAGGAGCCCACAGCTTCCAACCACAGCACTTCCAGGGCGCCCAACGCTCCCTCTGCTGACCTCAACCCAGCGCGCCTCTTGTTCCGCGTTGACAAACACGAAACACAAAGCCAGATAGGGAAATATTTGCTTTCCATGACTCAGTGCACGAGGTACATTCCCCTCCCGTGCACGCGGCCGCCGGGTTCACGTCGCGCACCAGGCAAGCAGGTGAGTCGCCCGGTTTGTTGACTGAGCCAACGCAGCCTGAGCCCGGCTCCACAGGGACAACTGCTTTTGCTTTCAGGAAACAAAACCCCTCCCGTCTTTATCAGCAATTTCCAATCTCAAACCGTCCACTTTCTTCCTAAGGAAACAGAGACAAAAATACCAACAGAAAAAGGAAATAAATTGCGAAAATGAGCACTCGGATTTTCAACTGATTACATGTCTAGCCAAATGAAACAGGTTGATTAACGCCTCCTGGTCAGGCTGCTGGAGCACAGCAGTGCATCTCCTTCACACATTAGACGAAGCTCAATGCGCTTTTACCGAATGCAACACCTTCCAGGCAAGGAAAAAATAATTAAAAAAAAAAAAAAAGAAAGAAAGAAATATCAAAAAAAAAAGGAAAAAGAGGGCTACAATAATCAATACTACAGTACCAAAAATAAAAGTTCAGAAATCCCAACTGAAGCCAAGTTCTCTGGTGACAGAGGCGCACAAAGCTCCATGCACCCCTTTCAGCAGAGTCCTGGCTGCTTGACCTGCACGTCACCTGCAGCCCCAGCTCCCGAGACCACGGGTGTTTCCATGTCCCCAGCCCTCCGACGTGCACCTGCAGCGAAACGCGCGGCGGAACCAACTCTCGGGGTTGTCCTTGATCTTCTCCTCCCGCTCTTTGTTAAATCCTCCGTTTATTTGCCTTGCCACGGTGCTCTCCTCGGGTCCCTAGGGCACCGGGGGAGATACCGTGCAGGCCTCCCGCAGGTTGCACCAAGACAGATGCTTCCCAGGTGAGAAAATGCCAAAAAAAAAAAAAACCCTTTTTATTTCTCACTGTTTCGAGTGGGGCACCAGCCCAGGCTCCCCATCCAGCGAGCCAAGCTCGCCCCTGCAAGGTGGCACCTGCAGGGGGTTGTGCTTGGGGACAGCGGGGT
>JAVCKT010025868.1:43623-56320 GCA_032273925.1 Rhynchotus rufescens
GAGGCTGTGGAGTCTCCTTCTCTGGAGATCTCCCAAACCCGCCTGGATGCCGCCCTGTGCCCCGTGCTCTGGGTGTCGCTGCTGGAGCAGGGGGTTGGACTGGATGATCTCTAGAGGTCCCTTCCGACCTCGACCAGTCTGTGAGGCTGTGATGCGGCTATTCAGGGTGAAATGTTGTAGTTTTGGTTCCTCTGCGTTTCGGTCTCATTTTTCCTAGACTTCCCAAGGCCTGCAAAGCGAAGACAGCAGCGCTTCCTTTAGCACAAGGTGGCACGAAACGAGAGCTGTGATTGCCTCAGAGGTCTCACTTCCAGCTCATTCCAGACAATTTAAAGATGAGTTGCTTGGGATGAGCTCTGGATCCGTCCTCAAGCGCGGACATGTTCCAAAACGCTTTAGCCAGCACTTTAAGCTGATAGTTAACGGGATACGTGCGTGGGAGCACGTAGGTAGGTAGGCTGCATGGGGCCGTGCTGTGTCCCCGCGTGCTGGGATGGCTCCATAGGAAGCAGGAACCCACAGGGAGGTTGGACCTCACACACTCCAGCAGCTGGGATTGCAACGCAGCAGGAGCACCGGGACCACGGGGCCAAACGCTGAGGTCCTGGCTCCTCCGAGGCTGCTGCAGAAGGCCCTGCCACCCTGTGCACTTAGCTGTGGACACCTACGGGGGTGCCATCAAACCAACTGAAGCACGACCAGATACTGCTCTTTCAAAACTGCTGGTTTGGGGGAAATGTTTAAGTTTGCAAATGTATCTTTCCATTCTGGAGGCCAGTTCTGAGCAAGGGCACCAGGCATGTGCTGCTCTTGCCTTTGCACCCTAGATGGGCTGACCGGCATGTGGGGCTCAGCCCTTCTCGGCAGCGCTGCTCTACAGCTAACAGCTCTGGGCTTGCACCTCCCTTCCCTCATGTAGTCCTCAGGTGCCAATATCTTCTCCTCCTCTTCCCGCAAGCGTTCCCTGCAAGCCCTCTGAAGAGATGGATATTCTAACAAACGGCAAGATAAGTGTCTGAGTCACTCTGCCTGCCGGAGCTCTGTCTCTGCTGTCTACAGGGCTTTTTAATCCAGATCGGAATATTTGCCAGCAGTGCCTAATTGCCACTTTTTCATCTCTGAATCTCTGATTTTAAAGCATAAAAAAATCGTCACTTTTGTAATTCACCATAAGGTTCTCCAGGGATCATGGGATGTTGTTAAGCGCTCCTCCTCTTTGTTTGCAAAACAGGTATCCATCAAATAAATGTGTTGTTCACTGGGTTTGTTCATAATTTATTTTGAGCTTGCTACAGTAGTATCGCTGTCAACTTCTTTACACACACAAAAAGAAAACGTTTAACAAAGGTAAAGATGATTACAGAAAGGATGGGAGATTAAACAGGTCTTTCACAGGGGCTTAAATACTCCAGTAATATTTCTGTACAGGTTAAAATCCCTTAATCAGTTCTCTTTGGCCCTCCCAGGAACATACCTTTTTCTATTAATTTCCTGCAGATATTTGTACATTATTGTGTTTTCTTTATATAAATATTGGCAGAAATAAAATATCAAAGCCCTGAATGATGAGAAATACCCCCTCAATGCATACCAGGCATTGAGGATCAAATGTCTGCAACTTCATCCAAGCAGCTGGAAGACACAGCCCCACAGGACTTACTTGAGCAATTACAAGCCATCAGCGACACTCCAGAATCTCTACAAAAGAAACTGATGAAAACTGCCTACAACTTTGTGCTTTCTAAATGGGAGATAATTCTCTAGCTAGTAATGTTGTTGGAGGATCCTGGAGAGTGGATGTGTCTGGACATCATAATCTACTAGCACAAGGTCCACAAGTGAACGAGGGGAGGTCGATAGGATCCATGGTGAATGATGAGTGGAATGTAACACAAAGCCTACCGATAATTCCTGTGTGAAGCCTTCATCACCATGTGCTTTCCCAGGGTATTATGCATGTATTTCACATACACACATATACAAAATAATTACATGGAAGCACTCAGCAGTAATTAGAAAGGAACGTGTCCGCACACAGACTTTGGGAACTCCCTCCTTTTCCCAATGGAGGGAACGTGATCCCTCTGCTCCTTCCAGCAGCAGCCATGAGACCTGGCGACCGCCCTCGCGCGCTCCCGCGGGGCTACGCCGGGGCGCTCAGATCACCAGCTTCTCAACACTCAGCGTACTCGCTTCATCCTCCTCATTGGAGCCAAAATACCCGGGGAGGTCGATCATTCGCTGCTCTGCCTCGCTTAGGCCGAAAGTAGTGTTATCATAAAAGGCAAAGTCAGGGTCCAGCGGGAAGCTCTGGCACTTGTCCTTTCGGAGCAGCACGGGGCTGGCGGCTCGGCCTCTCTGGTGGGTGTCCCTGGAAGTTGGAGGCGCTGGTTCCTTGCGCCATGCGCCTCTGGGGTTAGGGGAAGGGCCCCTCTTATTTCGGCTGGGCTCGGCTTTATCTGCTGCTCTCTCCTGACCGCCGGGCTGGCGCTCGGTGGCCACATCCAGCCTCTTCCCTGAGGGACACGTCTTCTGATGGCATCTTGTGCCGTGGCCCTGCGGTTCGCACGGCAGCGCGGGGCAGTGGGACTGATCCGGCTTTTCACCAGCTGGATTCGCGTTTCTCGGCTTGGGCCTCGTCCTGTCTTCCAAAGTCTGGTCCCACGTTCTGGTCCGGGAGCTATAGAGAGGAGTCTGTCGAGGCGTGAGGGTGGACATGCTTCTCTCCCTGAAAGGCCTGGCCTTCTTAGTCTCGTGGAAACTGGCTGTTCTTCTAAAATGTGGGTTTCTGTGACAGCCCCTCTCTGATGACTCCCCTCTGTTATCTTGGTGCTTGAAATGAGCTCTTCTTATCAAGGTCTGGGTAGGGCTCATGGCAGGATTGGCCTGTGAGAATGGAAAATCCAGCCTTGGGTTAGAGCTTTCCCCTGGGAACTTGGGCTGACTGGCTGCTGGGTCCAGAAATGGAGATTTGATCCTGAATTTGTTTGCTGCTGCCTCCTCTTGGTTTTCTGTGCTCAAGGGAAGCATCGTGGTGGCCCCAAGGACCGTGTCTGTGAGGGGATTCTGGGAGACGTGGTACACCTTGGTGGTCTCCGTCAGGCCCTTCTTCTTCATCTCCTTCAGCTGCTGCTGTGCGAGGCGATAGCTGAAAATGGGAGGGATAATTTTTTGGGCATTGACCTGAAAATTCTCACTTCCGGAGGCATCGTCTTCCTGGGCAAGCTGGAGGCTTCGCCTGTAGGTCAGAGGGATGCTCACAGGGGCATCGGCCCCTTCGGCGAAGCTGTCCCGCTGCTGGTTGCCTTGGCAGATGTTCTCCTCGTCCGAGTTCTTGCGGCCGCCGGGGGAATGGACGGAGCTTCGGCGCGCGGCCGCGCTGCACTTGGGAGCTCTGCAGAGCTTCCTCCACAGCGTGATGAGAACCGTGGCGAAGATGATGAACAAGCACAGGGAGATACCCGTGATGGTGACTATATTGTTGGCTTTCTGGTCCTCTCCTGGCTCGATAGAAGGTGGGGTGGCAGCCTTGATAGCTGTAACAAAGAGCAGACATGTTTGGCATTAAAATCACCCCCTCATCAGCTCTTCAGTGTCTTCTGAAAGCCACTTTCTTACTAAGAAAACTAACTAATAGAGTTGTCTGCCATGAAGATTTTCTCACTGGGATTACATCTGT
The DNA here is from genome assembly GCA_032273925.1 of Rhynchotus rufescens. Taxonomy (NCBI): domain Eukaryota; kingdom Metazoa; phylum Chordata; class Aves; order Tinamiformes; family Tinamidae; genus Rhynchotus; species Rhynchotus rufescens. The sequence continues at coordinate 47,303 of JAVCKT010025868.1, forward strand.
CACAGAAGGACTCATCACTTTGGATTGGCAGAAGCAGATCTGTCTAGGGTCCTATAGACCTTTTAAATCTAATTTTTACTTTTGGTTGTTCTGCCTGCTCCATAAGGCACCCCTAAATTAAAAAATACTTAAAGCTACCCTGTAACTATTTTATAATGGCTTAAGACACTGTGAGAGTCACTATTGCGAGCTCTGGATTTTGGAGGGTGCTCAGGGCATTGGGCTGGCCTGAGTGGGGAATGGACACGCTGATCTCAGGGGAGAAACCAGGGCCAGCACTGGCCCTGTTCTGCACCACTGGAGCACAGCAGCTCTTTCACTGCTCGTCCTCCCCTCCGTCCTGCTTGCCCACAGGTCTTTATTTCCTAAAGACTCCATTTCCCATCTGTAGGGAAGATGGTGCTGCATCACCTGGAGCACAAGATAACCAGCTAGGATGCAGCATGGCTCAAAACAGGACTTAGTTTTGCTTCTCTCCTCACCCCATCTGCCCCATGGCTGTGCACTGGTTTCAGTTACTTAGCCATTTGCCCATCTGCTGCACCAGTAACTGCACACATAACTGGGCCAAAAATGGGCTGTTTGGGACAGTCTGCTGGGAGAGGGGAAGGAAGGCACTCCCAGCCCGAGATCTCCCGGCACACGAGCCCTTGGGATCAGCGCGAGCTCCCTGCTCGGCCAAGCTAACACTGAAGAAACCACAAGTGTGTAACACAGAGGAGGCAGCCTGGCCTGGCAGCAGGAGGGTCTGAAACCTTGAGCAGGAGGGAAGCGAGGCAATTTCCCCAGCTGATGCTACAGCAATGGGTGCAAACACGGGCACTGTACACCCCAGCTTGTTATATAAACCCTTTTTTTAAGTTATTTTTTACCCAAAGTCCTTGATGGCATTCGAGAACTGTCCAGATGCAGTCAGTGCTGTCACACAGGCTGCCCAGGCGGACTGCAGAGCACCTGCACCCGCACAATCCTGCTGCTGTTCCCAGGAAGCACCACAGCTCTGGGAAGCACCTCTATCTTAAATCTGCTGCCCCCCTACAGAGCAGCAGCGACGCTTCCAGGAGGTGCTGGGGATGCTGGTCACTTGTGTGGGTGCAAGGTGCAAACACAGACCATGCATCTCTCCTACGCTGAACTGGCCTCCTGCTTCCCAAAAGGGGCCTCAGGGCACAGCAGCCCTTGGCACTGCAATTGCTCTCAGAGCTCCTGAAAAGTACGGCAAAACTGGCCAGGAAGGAGCCAAGGCAAATAATACAGCTGTGTGCTTATGGATATACCCCTACAGCAGGTAACTAGACAGCACAGAAAGGCACAGCTGGATATTGGCTTTAGAAAAACAATCACACCACTGACTTTCTCCGCTGTCAGCACACAGACCCTCCTCAACCTGACTGAGATGGACAGAGAGAGGGCAGGCTGCAGGTCACGAGCTTTAAATGGGGCCCCCACACATGTGAACTGCTCCTTGCTCCTCTCCTCTTGTGGTTTTAATAACCAAACCTACATGGCCAGCACTTTCTAGTCATTAAAACATCAGAACATCACAACAAACTTAAAATATTCCAAATCTCGACTGAACACTGACCAAAGGCTAAGCCTGGCTCCATGGAGTGACGTTTTCAGTGCTTACCATTGGCCTTGGTTCCATACCTGCCCATTTCTTGGAGTGCCTCCTGGCCTGCCTGCATTCTTGCATCTTGAAGCTGGTTTAAGCCAACACCTCCATCAGAAGAAGCATATGCAACAGGCTGCCCAGGGAGGCTGTGGAGTCTCCTGCTCTGGAGATCTCCCAAACCCACCTGGATGCCGCCCTGTGCCCCGTGCTCTGGGTGTCCCTGCTGGAGCAGGGGGGTTGGACTAGACGGTCTCTAGAGGTCCCTTCCAACCTCAACCAGTCTGTGACTCTGTGAAATTCCTGAGGACAAATAACCTACTGGGAAACTGCTGCTGCACGAAAGCTGCAGCACTACTGTGTCCCCTCAGCACAATCTCCTTTAGTCTCTAAGGCTAAGAAATTTGTCCCAAGAAAAACTGGACGCTACTTCCTCTACAAAAGAAGTATCCTGACCCCACCAGTCAATAGCGGCTTGCAAGCCAGCAGAACCCCCTCATGCTCAAAATTAGCTGTATTTCAAAGTTTTCTAACAATTGCCCGTAAAAGGAAGGGAAAAGAATAACGTGCAAGCAGAGGGCTGTTCTGCCCTCAGCTCCTGAGCCCTTGGGAATGCACCTTCACAGGCAGAGCTGCACCAGCTGCCTCATCTAGAAGGAAAAGCTGCCACCTTTGCACAAGCGCTGGCTCAAAGCAGTAATTGCTGATTTAATAGACCAAGTGACTCATCAAAAGCAGCTTTCCCGGAAACTGCATCATCCCCAGGCAAATTCGAGGGCTTTAGAAACTTCAGAAGAAAAAAAAAGTAGCTCCCAAGGGGAAGCTCTTTCTGTTCCTGTCAAGATCATGGCTGCTGGGTCAGTCTTTGCTGGGAGGGCTGAGAGGTTCCCTGTCTGCAGCACAGCCCCTGAGGGCAGGATCAGCTCCGCCTGAAGCAGCACTGAACACCTCAACGCAGGCAGGTTGGCAGAATAGAAAAGTTTTGCACTCCTGAGAGCAAGTACCCTTCTGAGTACTGCTCCAAAATCTGTGCTGCAGCAGCCGCACGTTTCTGTTTTAGAACTGCTGAAACTGGGAATTACCATGTGTTCCTTGATGGCAGGGGATTTCATCGCGTGCCTTTTCCTCTTGCTGGCTGCATCTAGAAACAAGAGATAACAACGTAACAACGTGCCGTCCTCGGACTGAATTTCACACAATTCAAATTCTCTCTTTACCCCCAAAGCTACAAAAGTCGGACACTTGGGGTGATAAGGCATGAGTGCATATGAGCTTCTCCAAAACCTAACATTTCAGTTCAATTTATATTATTTCTAAGTAGGAAAAAGTATAAGATCAAGCCATGAAGCGCAAAGCGCTGCAGCACTGAGATACTAATCCCAGCGTAAAGCAAACCTCAGATTTAAACACACAGTTTGGGTTGTGGAAGAGAACTGATTTCTTCTGGCTGACAGCACTGCCTGTACAGAGTAAGAATCTCAGGAAAGTCAGAAATTTATGAAAAGTTATTGTTTTTTTCCCCAGTCAATCACTGTTTATTTTAATACATTCTCAAAACTAAGGCTACCCAGAGCAGTATTTTTGCATTGGTACTATGTTTTCCTCACTGCACCACACTTCTAGAAAACCCCAAGGGCTGCTAAGCAGGACCAGTTCCACCTGCAAGCTTTAGGTCATTTCATGTAGCATGAGCTCAGCCCCAGATGAAACCACCTGCTCTCCCTTTGGCCTTTCACTGGGCACTGAAATTTTCCCCCAAATCAGCTTGCTGCTGAAGACTGCAGCAGCCTCATGTGCAGAGATGGGCAAGTCCGGCATCAGGATGTGGCAGGGGAAGGGGAAAGCACTCAGCACAGGCAGCAGGGCCCCGTACCCCTCTCCCTTCTAACTGCATGGCCTTGGGGGGAATTTCTAGTCCTTTGGGGTGAGTGCAGTGGCAGTGGGCTGCGTTTTTGTGGCTTGCACGAAGCGCCGGGTGCTCTGCTGCACAGCAGGCCGGGAAGCTCAGGGGCAGGTACAGAGCCCCTTGCCGCTTGCTGCCCTGTGGGACATCTTGGACTCGGCCTCACGTGTCAGCACAGGGACACTCCCCGGACCAAGAACAAGGGGGACGTCTGTGACCCCCAGCTTGATCCAAGAAACAGCCCTTTTGCACCAGCCCCTATTCCCTCAGCTCGGCCTGAGCCGGAGGAACTGCTGAGCTGCTGCCATCAAGGCAGACCCTGAAAGCCACGACTGTGTCTATATGAGCAGGTCCCTGGGACAGGCAGGAGAAACCACAGCGGTGCAGCAGAGGGAACTCTCTCTAAACGTGGCCTCGGGAACTCCTCTGTGATGCAAAGCAAAGCTCTTTGGGATCCTCCAGAACGAAAGGCCCTAGTCAAAATGCACTGTACATGGAAGAGGCAAACGCGCACAGTTTTGTCAGCTATGGGTTGCAATGACCCATTGCAGCAGCTGCCTCTCTGAGAACCCAACACAAAGTCGCGCATCAATCGCTCGCACGGCTCTGCTACATGCCAGGGAGCTTCCGAGGGCCTCCTGCCCTGCGGGCCGTCAGGATAACTCCACAAAGGAGCTCTCCAAGGGTTTCAAGTCAGGTCTGAGGAAGATGCTGGGACAATCCCACATAAGCAGTTTTTTTCCTAGCCCAAAATCCTTTAAGATTTCTCTGCACATGCACGTATCTCAACCAAACCACTTCTGCAGGATTAGAAATCCCCTATACTATAAGGGTGGGATGACATTGATTTAGCTCAAACGAGTAAGTGACAAGCTTTTAAAGCAAAGGAAATCAATGAAGCCATTAAAGAAACTCACCATAGTGATTGGTCCTATTGCCTGGGTCATGTTTTGGGCAGAACACTCTAAAATTCAAGTTCAATTTTAAGAAAAAGAGAAAAAAGTATTAATAAATATGTAAACAGTGTTGACTGATTTTTAACAATCACCTCCCCCTCTTTTAATTCAAACTAAATTGAAAGACTTTATTTTCAAATCCTCATTTTTGTTCAGCATTACCCACCTGGTAAAACCCCTAGAGCACTTGCTACAAAATCACACACCTGCACAAGGTTGTATTTGTATTTTAGAGCTTCAGACTGCACAGACTGAATGCTGCCACGTTTTGACTCGTCTGTTCCTCTAGCCCACTCCTCTTGCCCCTACTCACTGCTTACACCTTGGTGTCAGCCTCGTTTCACACAGCCTGGCGATGGGGCACTGCCCATTGAAGCAACATATTAAAAAGCAGTTAATGTTATCCAGGTGAAATATCAAGTGTTGATATTTAGTATTGTTGTATGACCTCTTGGGGGTCCAGTAGCTGAAAGCTACTCTGTCCCTGCACTTCTTAGTCAGGTGCAAGACAAGAACATTTCTACATGTAGCAAGCAACATTCCTCCTCTCTGGATACAGTAACACATAGAAAGAAATGTCTTTCCAGGAAGCACAAAGCAGCTCCTAGTCTTTCTTACAACACCAGCGCCTTTCTTACAGAAGGATCCCAAGTCACTTTTCAAATAGTTTTGTTTTGCCAGAGAGAGCTTAGGTGATCTCCATTAGCAAATCTCCATTTGAAAACAGGAGCACTGTTGCTAGTTCTTTTTTTTTTTTGTTTAAAGTAAATTGAATTTACATGGGCATTTTCTAATTATTTGAATTCTTTTCCTTAAAAAATAGACACAAAGGTGCTGACCTTAGAAACACAGACTGCTTCCTTTACAAGGCAGCTTCTGCATACGAAATCCATCCTGACGCACAAAACCCAGATTTACATGTGCCCAACAGCTGAGTGGGAGAGCTAAGCACAGAGACACTTTACCTACATCCCTGAATACCTAATACTGCCTCTTGGGCTCTTGGGTTTCCCACTGTAAATCCATACACCTGCTGTTTTTCAAGCCTTGGTTGTTTTCTCACCAATAGTCTCACGCTAGCTACAAATTTGGTCCTTCATTTTTTTTCCTCATCAACATAGTGCAAAAATAGGGCTTGGGCACAAACCCCTTGAACTTTTCCCCACCTTTCTACAGTCATTTTTCACCTCCTCAGAGAGAATGCCTCAGTCTCTCAGACTCAGGCTGCCTCAGTCTAGCTCCCCATATTCCTATATAGCAAGAGTAATTAGTCTCATGCAATGTCACAATAAAGGCTATTTTCAAGTTCAGGTTTCCCCTTCCAAATCTCCAAAGTTAGAAAGTTGTCAAACCAAACGCCATATTGAACAGGGTCTTTACTGGTTTGTATATAGACTGTTATCAGCCCCATTAGTTTTTCAACATCTTGAGAAATTCAGCCTTTTTCTGCCAAGGCATCATTTCTAAAGTCAAACAGTAACAGCCATTTAGTTTGTGATTCCAGGGAGTTTCTATGTTTCCAACTACACTCTCATGAGCTTTACAGACTCTCAGGGACCTTATAAAACATGGCAAACCAAACATACCATCTTCCCTATAACTGGACCTACACACTTTCAGAAAGGGGAACTTAGTTTGCACTACTCCACTTCTTCCTGAAACAAACAACAATTATACAATTTCCCAGATTAATAAGGCCAGGGGGTCCAAGATCCCTCTGTCCTAACACAGAAATGGGTATTTTGGGTTCTAGGAACCTCAGTGCTTACTGAAACAGCAGCATCTCCAAAAACTGCCTGCAACCTCAATTCCCAACCTGTTCATGTGCAACCCCCATTCCCTCTGCCAGACAGCTGGCTCCATCTACTGACAGTCAAGCAGGCAGCCTGTGGGCAGAGCACCTCAGGATCAGCACAATCAGAGGGATATTTCCTTACATTTTCTCAAAGCCTGCTAGCAACGTACAGGAAGTACAAGGAGGTCTGAAAGGGGAGGACAAAGTTAGAAGAGATGAAGAGTTAGAAAATGTTTGGTTAAATACCGGTAAACTCCATTCACTTCATCTGTTTCTATGGCAGCGTCGTCGCACAGGGCACAGAAATAATGGTAACTCCTGCGACAGGCTTTTTCCTCACATCCCACAGTGGCTCCTTTCTTGCGACAGAAGTTGCACACCTACCAGAAAGCAAAGTTCAGCAGGGAGACACTAGAGTTAACTACTGAAAAACCTTACTAGGTAAACACTGTCATCTGTGGGAGAACTGAAGTTTTCACTGCATAAATGAACATTTCACTGCATTTTACTCCTGTGAATCTGTCCTGTGTTCAATTTTTCAGTCACTTTTCTGCTATTTTGCCACAATTTTGCACTGATTATTTCGTAAAATGATGCAAAGAGCCATGTGAGGTACTGAACATCTCTTCCCCATCCTCTAAATCTTGCCTAAATTATTTCAACAGGTTATACTGTGGGGTTTGGGGGCTAACTTCAAAAAGGACGAAGATCCATCCTGGAGACAAGGGCAACTAAGGACAAAGACAATAGAAAAAGTCTCATATAAATAACCTTCCTTCTGCTAAAACATGTTTTCCTTTACACTTCTGGATTGCATAATTTTGTTTCAGATACGGTCTCAGTTCTTTACCAAAATCTTACTTGGAGAGTCTTATCTTTCACGGATGAAAAAAAAAAAAGGCCAGAAAAGCCAACAAATGCTAACAAAAAGTATACTAAATTTCCCTAAATACAAAGCCAAACAAGTGCTTCTAAATTTGCAACTTCCTTAATCAGCAGAACGAAGTACTTTTCTGCATTTCTTGGAAGCCACAGAACCTTCCATGCACACCCTGTTGCCGTTAGCACCGAGTGCGGATTCACAAAGAAACTGCCTTACCAACCGTTTTCCTCTTCGGAGTTCATTCAACACAGATGCCACATCAAACCTTATATCCAAATTCTCCGGGTTATACTCTTCAGATTCCACAAATCCTGAGGAAAATAGCTAAGAATGAGAGAAAAAAATATATTAGGATATGGGGAAGTTATCAGTAATTAATTGTAATCATTGCACATGGCTAGTTTCAAACAGAAGTAAGCTACCCTTACGTTGACTGGCAGCCTCAGTCTGCCCACTGAGGAGGATACAGGTAACCATAAAATAAAGCCAAACCCGGCACTCTTCCCAAGACAGAGATCAATAAAGCTAACATCCAATTAATACACCCAGATAACATCCTAAAAATATGTATCGGATGTCTCAGAAATATTTATTCTAAAAATAAAAAACAACCCTAGTAAGAATAAGAATGATGAAAGTCAGAAAGTCATTCCTGCTCCAAGTGATCTCCACTAAAAAAAGGATCTTTCGAAGCCTGCAAACCAAGAACAAGCTCTCTTAAAATTACAGAATAAGAGGAGGAGGCATTTTTTCAGCAAAACTAGTGTTTTCTAGGATCATAACCAGCTTAGAACTTCACTGATATATTTAAACAACCAACCTTTGATTTTTTCACTCCTTATCTTATGCAAAACACAGACTGAAACTTTTACTCCTTGACATATCAAGTGATGTATGCTGTTTTTACTGCAAAGGTTTAAGCAAATATACAACTTTCTGCAGTTTGACAAGCCTCACTCATGTCAGTGATTAAGAAAATACGTGAACAGACAGCAATGAAACAGGCCTTCTTTTACAGGTTTGCTTCATCCTACTCCTAGTTCAGATTTATTCTAATTGTCCCAACTGGGACAATTTATTCTAACTGCCCAACACTGGAACGATTTTAACGTTACTTATTTCAGCAGCCAAACTTCCTGTAGCTAATCTGCTCAGAGGATCATGAAACTGAAGATCGTTTCCTGTTCCAAATGAAACGGCACAGGAAAAAGGTGACAATGGAAACGTCCCCTTTGGCCCTTCTTCATTCTGCTGCACATACTGACAACTCACCAAACAATCCTGATGAGCTGCAATATTTTGCTCTGTGGCAATGTACATTATAGAGCCGGATGCCCCCTCTGAACAAAACGCACATGTTCTTCTCACCATCTTCGCCATTATCTGGAAATCACCTGGAGGAAGAAAACTGGGACAAAACACAAAGCTACTAATGCACCTCACACCTACCAAGCAGGATGATTAGTGGAAAGCAGAGCTCACTAACATTTGGCCCTTGGAAACAGGCTCCTAGGAACCCAAGCAGTTACAGTATAGAAATAAGAAATAGTATATTTACCCTTGAAGGGTCACTAAAAAATCATGGGAAGGAGGATAAAGCTAAAGTCTTTCAAAGAGAAATAGCTTTCAAATTTCTCTAGTGTCTTCCAGGAGGTGACAGAAACCAAGGAGAAAACATTAATTCCTTACTGTGAAAAGTACGTAAGAAAGAAGCGTGAGGTGTGTGCAAATAAAAATGAGGAGGAAAGAGAGAGAAACATGAGGGATTTTAATATTTTCTGCCACTGTGGTGGAGCACTAGCTTGGTCGCCAGCATTTTATCTATACCCTGGCATTTGCCCCATGGACACCTGTTCTCTTTTCCCAAAC
>JAVCKT010025869.1:0-11547 GCA_032273925.1 Rhynchotus rufescens
GAAAGAACAGGACACTAAAGAGCAGCAAGAGCACAAAACCACACACAAACATATATGTAAACATAGTGAAAAACATTACATGGTGTCAATAAGGGAATTAGGGGCAGGTAGAAGGATGACAAGATGCTTGAAAGCACTGCTTAAAATAAGCCTAACATGGACTCGGACCTCAGTCTTCGTTTTAGAGCTTTTGAATGCCAGGAGGCATCGGACCCCAGCAACCGGGCTGGATGCACGCAGGATTATTAGCAGAGATTTAATGCTCCAGAACTAGAGCCTTTCTAGCAAAACTCTTGGCATAAAGATGCTCATTGCAACTTTGCTCACTTTAGTGCAGTACTAAAAACCAGAGACCTCTATGTGCCATACTTCACACATGCAGACATGTGGAACAGAGCAGCTGCTTTCCAGTATTCTCAGTAGTTAAGGACTAATGCCTTCATCACCTTCCCCTGAGCAATAAACAAAGAACAATAATAAACAAAAAGTCCTTTACCTCCAATTACCAGGGCACATTTCTTACATCAAATATTTACTTTTTATTTTTATTAAGAAATTAATATAAAAAGATTTTTCTATGCACAGGACATTTCTGGGGAAGTATGGAAATGTTAGAGAATCCCAAATTGCATCTAACCAGTGAACAAGGTCACAAATGAAGCAGTCTGAGAATTTCTGTAGCTTAGCCCTGAAATAGCCTCCCCTCTTTTTTTTTTTTCTTCCTCCTCCTTTAACTACTTGGCTCAAAATGCAGGAACAAAAAGAACACATGATATAACCTGGGCTGCTATAGGCAAATACACAGCTGCAGTCACCAAGGCACATTCTTCAAGGCTTTTGAACCATCATATGACAAACATCACAAGAAGCCAATTTACTAAATGCATTTTTAAGCTTATAGAAGCTGAAGCTATAAACAACAAAAGCCCTTACGGAGACATCTCGTAAGAAAAAGGCCTTGCTATGTCAACTAAACTCGAAACTAACGCAAGCTTTGTTGAAGTTTTTACAGTAGTACAGAAATTAGTACTGCTGTTTTCTGATGTCCTGTTATTAAAACAGAGATTTCAGCTCCTGTCTCTGATGCTACTGCACAGTAAGGAAACATGACGTCTTGCTATGCTGGGGTTGCTAGGGAAAAAGCTGGATTTGAAAAGACAGTAACAAACAGCAAAAACACAGTTTTAAGTAATATTAGTTGAGGTAGCATCTAAATCAAGAATTTCAGATGACATGAGATGTCTAATATACACTATTTACACTATTCATATAATTTACAGCCCATAAAGCAGGTGATCAGCAGTCACTGAAAGTTTTAAATCAATAAGCCTCTCATGAACATATAAATATTTGCATTACACTGCACCAAACGGTGCACAGAGAAATCAGCCAGCTATACTCATATTTTATCTCGATATTTTCCCCAAGGATTGGTCCCATCTTAGAGTAGTTCTCCGCATGCAGAGATCCTGCAGGTCCCTAACTGTATAAAATGACAACAACCCACAGGGCCCCCAGCACATAGATCACTGAAAACTCATCCTGGGGATTAAGTCATCTCTATTTGTGAGCCCTTATGCAATAATCGCTCTATTAGGGAGAGTAAGTACTGCATGAAAGGCTCTTCAAGGCCCTCGCCACCATCTGCGAATTACATTATTAACAGTGGTATGAACTTCCGAAGAGCATCTGGTTCTCCCCACCCCCTTCTCAAAGCATGGGAAGGCTCTTCAGCATCAGGCAGGCTCATCTTCCTCCCCGCCGCCGGCACCGGAGCCTTAATTGCGTTATGGGTCACGATGCAGGCGGCATCGTTAGAGCCCGCTGAGATACGGCACGATCCTACGAGCAGCATCGTGGTCAGCTCAGGAGAGACTCCTGCCCAGCAGGAAACAGCACCCAGGCTGGTAACACTCCTGCAACGAGCAGGAAGAGGCAGAAGATGCTTGAATATATTCCCACTTTGCTTAAAGTCCTCAAAACAGTGAGCAAATGCATTTATCCGGGGTCCGTTTATCCACCGCCAGTCCAATGAGCGTTGCCTGAACGCACGTTCCATAGGCAGGTCATGAGAGGGATGCAATTAGTGCTGACCTGAGGCTACAGGAGCCGAGGAAGCTCGAGGCAGCCTCTAGGATTGCTTTGTCAGGGTTTACTTTTATTTCTGCCGTAACTCGCCGCTCTAGTTTGGATGTCAGGTCAGATTTGAGATGAGCCACTACGCAGACGACTCCTGGGTAAGGACAGGGCTGTGCTGCTGTGCAGCCACTTACCCAAGACAAATGAGTGATAAAATTAAGCAAGTTCTATCACTGGCATTAGAGGGCACGTTTAATAATAAAGGCTCAGACTCTGGATCCAGGATAGTAACAGTGTCCTGTTCCTTATAGGGTGAGGGGGCAGGAGGGAAGGAAGCACAGGGGCTTGGCAAGCCTGGGAGCAAACCGGGGGCAGTTGGAGATGGATTCTGCCAAGCTCAATGCTCAACATACAGCCAAATCGTGGCATCCTATCAAAGGGTTCTTAGCATTATATAACTGACATTTGGAATTACAGCAGCTGAAACTGGAATGAATTCCCATCTTTTAGCAAGAAAGTACAGGTGACCATGCAGTCAGATTAGCCAATATTTGACTAAAACAGTACATTCAATATCACCCAATGAGCTCATTTTTGGAGGCAGTTCAACGCCTCACTTCTAGGACTGATGTCAGTGTCACATGCTTGGAGCAATCAGTCTGCAGCTGGATAGTTTAAAGCTTTCTATTAAGAGCACAGAAGAGTCAGCGGATTTCAACAGCATCAACTAATGAATTTGTGTTTATGATATCAATTTAGTCACCAAAGGCAGCTGTTAACACCTCCGTGAGATTACTGGGACACTCCTGGGGTTCTCCTCCCTCCTCTTTAAGCCACATTGTAAGGGAGGACAGCAGCAACACAGTTGTTTCAACAGAGAAAGTTCTGCTTCAATAGAAAAGGAAATCAACACAAAGATGAGGAAAGAGGAAACTCTCACTGATCCTGACGTGTGATGCAATGATTAACCATTGAGACCAAACTCAGTAGCTAGAAGAAGTATTTAGCAGAGCAAAAGGTGTTGAGTATTAGCAGCACAAATGCTACAGGCAGCAACATTCAACCCTGCATTCAAGTCCCACTGGCTCCCAGATCTCAACTGTGAAGTTGTATTTTATTATGGTGCAAAGTAAGGATGTTTCTGTTTAACTGGATGTCAGTGGCAAGTGTTCATGCAACATCTGTGAAGTGTCCTGCACTTCCACACTCGCTGCCTGCACGTTCAGTTCCAACAAGTGGGAACAGATTCGCATCGCACAAATAAGCGGTGTCTTCGTTGTGCAACTGCATGCGACTTCCTCAGGGCAAATAATGCTCAAACACAAGGAGTGTCATGTGCATCAGGCTAGAGTGGGTGTAGTGGTGTGGTCAGAAAGCACTCGGCACTGCTTACCTCGACTCCCATTGATTCAGTAGCTGGTTAGATACGAAAAGTCTCTGGAGATGAAGCTGAAGAGCTCCCTAACCCATGGTGCTGTCCATACACTCTACTTGAGACAGAACGACAATAGAAAAAAAAAAAACAAAACCAAAGCAGCATGAAATTGTAGCTTTATATATTTTTTTTCCTCTAAAAATTCTTGCAATCTCCATTTCACTCAGGAAATCATACTGTACATCCATCGGTTTTGAGCCAGCGCTTCACCACACTGCCCAAGCCCTCCACATCTCTAGAGCCCGAGTTATGAACTACACAATTAGCTGCATTACTTACAGCGCTCTCGGGAGACCTTGGATGAAGGTGCATTAAAGCCCGATATTCTGTTCCACTATTAAACTGTTCAGTGAGACCAGCTGGCTCAGAGGCCATCTGAAAAAAAAGCCTTCGTGTAATTCAGGAATTGATTATAAGATACCCTGGGAGTTCTCTCAAAGAAGTTCACAAGCTCTGAATATGCTCCAAGGGTGATTTCGTTTGCCCTCATTTATGCTACAAATTTCACTTGTAACAGAGAAGCACTGAAAAGTTTTGAGAACAGGAGGGTCCACAGCAGTACGGATGCCCTGAGCACGAAACCCCACGTACAGAACTGAAAAAGCAACATGCAGCTCAGACGCCTTCAGGGGAGCTGGCAGAAAGACCAGGCTCCTCAACGTCAGGATGTGTGAAAGAAACTCTGCTTGCACGGTGGGAGCCTCCAGGTGAATAAACACACGTGGTGAGCAGGCTGCAGCAGGGGTCACGCAGGGCCACAGCTGGGACGAGCCGCCTCACCAGCAGTGCTAGCAGTTAACTCCTCAAGACTCATTTTCCAACCACACTTTGCATCCTGGCCACGCAGTTGAAGAATGAAACTCATTTTCAGATGAGGCTTCTAAAATCTCAAATGCTTTACATCAAAAGGAATGTATCCTTAATTCTAAACCATCACATTTTCAGCCACAAAGACCATCATCTTTTTCAGAGGCTGGAAGCTACTTTGCAGTTTTAAGCAGCCCAGACAAGCCTGTACATTTTTTAATTTTCAACTTAATGTAGCATGTACTCTCAGAAAGGTTTACAATGCAGCCTTTTATGTTAACTTGCTCCAAGTTGGGCCACTGCCAGGTTGTTATCAATGACATTTTAAAGCAGATGAATGAAGTTCTTATGCACAGTGACAAGTACAATTCTGATATGGCACAGGCATACACTGAAAGAAGGGAGCTTGCCATTAGTTTGTCAGGTTAATAAATAAGTAGTGATGTCAGGAATAAAAAGCTTTTATTAGGAAACAAATGAGCAAAGTTAATATTTATAATCCTTTAGTGGTTTAGAGCACTCTAAAATAAGGCTTCGCAGATTCAGTCAGAGCCACCACAGTGGATCTGGGATTTTTGGACCTAAGTTACCCCGTCTTATACTCTTAATATAGTACTGCAGTAACTGCTGCCTTCACCAGAGGTCTAGGTCAGACTCAGACCTGTTCAACTGCCTCCTCACAAGCAGGATACTCGGTTGGAGATCAGCAATACCCAAGGCCGATGACAGCAAACATTCCTGTTAGGAAGTCTTCAGGACTGCGGTTAAGTGCTGCACCTGCTTGAGGAACCACTGGTTCCCAGCACAGCAGGGACAACCGAGGCAGCAGGAAGCTTGTTTTGCACAACATGCCTCTAAAACACTGAAAATAAGCCAGGCCTAACACAGGGAAACTACATTTGCAAAACTGTCTGTGATCACAAGCTAGCTAGCAAGTCACTCCAGTGTCATCCTGGCTAATATGCTTTGATACTGAAAGGCTCCGAAGTAGTCAAGAGATCGAGGGCACGAGGAGCTCAAGGAGCCAAGCCCTGAATGTCCCATTTCAGGGTTCTCGAGCATCTGAACCTTTAACAGGTTGTTTCTTTCCTCAAACTATCTTTGCACAAAGCCCCTTTGGCTCACGGGCATTCTGTGCTCATCTTCCCTAAAACCAAAGTTTACAAGTTTGAATTTTTTAAACAAGCTAAAGGCTCTTTGAGTGCAATCAGTTACTCAAGCTGAAAAATGTATTTTGGCTCAAACCATTTTCTGCCCAAATATTAAAATCATCCAATGTTTCCCATCCCTTCCACACACGATCCTTTGACACTAGTTCCACTACACTTCCAGGTGGCAAAACCAAACTAAAGCAGCAGCCTATTTTGACTACAGCATAAAGTGAAAAGGTTTGTCTGATACAAGTCTCATATTTTCTTTTCCCAAAAGAAATCAAGTTTGGGCTTCCTCCCTCATGAGAGCACCTTAAAAATAACTGTCTCTGCTATCTACACTCACACTAAGAGATCTAAATAGAGCTTCCTCCAGACAAGATCTGCTTCTGATGTAAAGAAAAATTCATGTGAAAAGAAAAAAAAAAATCCATCTCAAAACCAGCAGTGTGGGCTGCAGAAGGCTGTGGCACCGTTGATGTCTTTGCAGCACGAAACATAAGCTCAGCTCAGAGCTGTGGAGCATACGTGACGAACACGTTTCACCCACTGAGGCTGCGCAGACACCCTTACAGCCGCGCTGCAGTTCGACTGACAACAACTCCACCGCCTGACAGGTTATGGACCCGTGCCCTTTTTTTCCTCCTTTTAGGAAGGGAAAAAGCCAAGATGGAATCGCAGACTATGCTACGCTTAAAAAGATCATCCGGACAAAACAATATATTTAAGACTAAGGAGCAGAGCAGAATGGGCATAGGAATAGGGCGTTTCACTCCCAACACATCCTTGCAGCAGCTACTCCTATGCAGTGCACAGCAAAGTGCGGAGGGACACACTGGTGAACTGACAGAAAAAGTACTGAGATCCTATATTAATATTTCATTTCCATGTGCAGCTGTGCTGAGAACTTTATGCAGCATTAAACTTAACCCCCGCTACAGGAGAACCAGCCTCTGGAGATGCATTTAACGTTGACATCGGGTCTTCTGCATTCTATTAAGTGCAGTGGAACCAAATTACAAGCCAGAAGGGAAAAAGTGTCAGAAAACAAACAGGTTGTTCTGCTTCGCTTCACATTTTGGAGTCACAAGGTTACCGGTCCTCCTAGGCACAAGTCTGTCGAAAACAAACCAGAGGAAACTCCCCAAAATGAAACTCACTACATGTTACATAAGAAACATGCTGATTTCAAGGGTACTAAGGCTTCGTCAACCCTTCTGCAATCTTGAAAGGTAACATAATAGAACTCTGAAATTTCAAGATTTAGATTTTACCCAGAAAGACTGTAATATAGTAGTTAGTTAATTGTTTAATACATGTTGTCAGGCTCCTAGTTAAATACAGCTGTTACAGTCCCACCCAGAGACCATGGCCAGAGCCATCAGTCCTAAGGCATCTAGGACATCTGAAGGAAAGAACATACAAGTTATATAAAAATACAAATATAACCAAACATTTGTCTCAAAAATGCCTTTTCTTGTCACTTACGAAGTGCCTAGTGCTTAGCATTTCTCTCACAACTATCTGTAGGGGCAGGGAGGGCCAAGTCGCATCACCACTTGCCCCAGGGCCAGCCAGAAGCTATTTTTTCAGTGGAGAATTCAGTTTACTCCAGAACTCAGGACTACTGCAGAGAAACAGCCGACTCCAAAGGACACTCGCCCCTGCACAAGAAGTGAGGCTGAGGAGCCTGCTGCTGACCCTTTGCTCACAGGCATCGATATCCACACGCAGAAGCGGGTCTGGATTTTAATTGCTTTGGTAATGACTGGCCCCTTGCAGGCTGAGCAAAAGCTTGCAAACTTTTCAGCCAGGGAAAGAGCATCCCACACACAAGCTGGGGTTAGGGGCTTCTGGGTTGGTATATCTGAAACTTGGCACTTGCTTTTCTAATGATATTCACAGGCATTCATGGGAAACTCAGCTGGATTAAACCAAAGGGTTTAATTTAAACCTGCAGCATGCAGAATACTCAAACAACAGAGCTCTCCTTTGGGAAGCAAAGAGTTTTACACATGCAAGGCACATGCCCTATCCCTCCCTCTCATCATCACCTCAAAAGGTAGACAGATGAAAAGCTTAAAGTGCTTTTCTCTTAAGGATCCCAATATACACATTTCTTAGATGTTAGCCGCTGAAGCTAAACCAAGCCAGCTGAACAAGTCTTAAAAGTTTTTACAGAATTATCACATTTACAAATGCAGCACATCAAGGCAGGAGGGACATGGAGCTACATAGCTGGACAACCACGTTCCTTTTGGACAGCACCAGCCTTCCACATTAAACGCACATTTCCCAGGTAGATAATCCAATTGATGCTGGAGAAGTTGAAGACAAAGGTGTCTGGCCCAGCAGCTTTTGCATTTTTCTAGTGAGGCCTCGATTCTAGAAGGAAGTTTCTGCAGCATCCCTCATTCCTCCCTAGCTACTTCCCATTGCTTCTCATCCCAGACACTGAACAGGAGCTCTAGGATGTGGACCCTACTCGAAGCTCCATTTGGGGCACCCTCACTTGTTGAGCAGGCAGAAGAGCTGCTGAATAGGTGCACAAGCAGAAGAGACCTGCAGACTGTCTCCTAAGAACAGATCTGCTGCTGCAAGGGGTGTTATAGCCTATTGAGAGGGAACAGGGATGACTTAGGCTCACTCCTTTTGGATCCAACTAGACCAGCTTGTGGCACTGAGAGGCAGAGGGGCAGCCTGAGCAGCAGGGGAACCCTGGACCTGAACAACTGCCAAGAAGCGTCCCTGGAATTCAGTTCCCAGGGAGCCACTTGCTTACTTTACTTCCAGAGCTGCAAGAAGTTCAAGCATCCAAGCCCTCTCCCGAGCTCGGCACTGTCTTTGTACTAAGCTCATACCAATCCGCGATAAGCCAGTTATTTCAAAACAGATCAGATTAAACAGCCAAATAACCAAGTACTTAGATACAGGAAGTTTAAAGCGTGGCCTAACTTCCTCCCCAGCTTCACCTTGCTCACGCGCCGCGGTAGCTCCACGACTCCGGTGAAGCCTCAGTCGAGGAGCAGCCCGGGTGACGGAGCACCAGTGCAACCAGAAGGCGAGCAGCCACAAGCGAAGGGATCCCAGCGGGCGCCACGGGCGGCTGTTGAGCCGAGGCCGTAAGGAGTTCAGCCCTGGAGCTGTTTGCCAGGCGTGCCCGGAGCGCTGGCACACGCGGCCAGGGTGCGTCTCCCCATGGGAGCAAGAAGCTGTTTAACGGCGTGACTCATCTCACAGCAACAGCGGCTGCCTGCGGAGGGGAGGCCAGCCTGCCGTGAGCAGCAGCGATAAGGGGCATATTGAGAGCAGCTCCGTTCGGGCAGAAAGCTAGTGACACACTCAGGACTGCAAATACAGAAGCCTGCCCAAGTACTAAAACACAGTCACAGACGCTGCAGTATTTATCGTTGCATTAAGGCACCTTGCAGGTGGTTCACAACGGCCTGCTCAGTTTATACAGCCAGACTCACAAAAGTAATTTTTAGGCTTCCTGATTTTTTTTTTTTTTTATCCTTTTAAACAGAGCCCTCCAGAAGAGGTCTGCTGAGGAGCTGGAAACCCTGTCTCTCTAAATACTTGCAATAAAATTCACCTCTCCACCACCACACACACACCCTGATACAGTTTGCTTATCACTACCTAACAACTGAATGAGGATACTCAAATTAATGACAGGCAGATGCTCCCTTCAGCACAGAGAAGTTGCCGAGTGGTGCTGGGAGGATGTGGTTTGTGTGACTGGAGAATGAAACCTTGAGCTGCAGGCTGTGATCGGGGAGCTGCTCTATTCAGCTAAGCTGCCCAAAGGGTAGGGTTTTTTTTTCTGTTTAGTTTCCCGCAGTTGAAGCTATAGATCTTGCAGAATTCCCCCCCTGCAAATGAGGGTAAATCCTCAGTCATTACCTGTGTGTGAAGGCAGTCCTCTGCACTGAAGTATTTGCAGCAGAATGGTTTTCTGAGCAGCAGTCTCCACTGGAAACACTTTCCACTCAAATAAATGTTTCATTGACTCGAGGATAACTGTAGTTGTCCACGTAGCACCTTGCCCCTTCTAACCTTCTCTCACTGCTTAAGCAACAGGGATCAATAGAGGCCAGATAAGGACCTATTACAGCATTGTACACTATTCATATAAGTGACAAATTCTTATGTGACGAATTCTTACGTTTGAAAAGGAACTTAAGTGCAGTAGGAACTGAGGGAGTGAAACCGTCACTGGGCAGCTTGTATTTAACTCACTTGAAATGTTTTTGTGCAGCTTCTTACTTCCAAAATGCAAACAATTTGTGGAGTTGTTTTATCTAAAACACCACATCCAGCAATCATATTTAGTGGGATAAAAACAATGGTAATCTAGATTCAAAGATAAAATCTCCCTCTTAAAAACATCCATTATAGGTCAATGTTGAAGTATGACAACAAAGCCTGACTTTCCCATGCTTCAGTTTAAGTCAGCTAGTATCACTTCCTTTGGCTAGACTTAACTGATCGAGGCAAAAAATGCCCTAAAACGGACAAATTGCACAGTAATGCCCCAGGAAACAAAAAAGGGGATGGACATAGGAGACTTAATGCCAACTTTGCAAAGAAATCCCAGATAGGAGAATGGATAGGGCAGCATCAAAAGTGGTATCTTGCACTCAGTAGGTCTCTTAACTTGATAAGCACAGTATCAACTATTGCAGCATGTTAGAGCAGATAGTGCCCGAGCAAGCCCAGGCAAGGTCCAGATCTATACACTCCCCTTCTCAAAACTCTCACAACTAAAAGGAAGCCAGCACAAACTTTAAACTACTCCATTATACAAAACAAACATGGGGAATATCAATTGATTTGTTTTCAAATGGGGACAGTAAAGGGAATTTTGTATCTGCCACACATTGAGTAGCTTCTCTAGGCAAGAAGCAACACATTCTCCTAGTTCACTGCTTTTCAGAACTTGGGGTTCCAAAACCAGCTATGCATTTGCCTGAAAAGCATCAGGTGATGAAAAGGAAACAGACTATAATATCTTTAAATATTAGGCATTCCTTGGTTTACAAAATATTTTTGTAAGATGCCTCTTGTTTTCCTTCCTGTATTGTAGACCTTTCCAAGAACCTCTCCAAAGCCTTATGCAAGCAGCATCTACCAAGACTTTAATTAAGAAGTTCTAAGTGAGAGAGACTAGACTTATCTATGAATAAGCAGACTCACAATTATCACATTATTTAATAGCAATTACAAAACAAGGGGTAGAGAAGTCTTCGCAAGGATGTTATATTTAGCATCCCCATAAATGAGTGGGAAAATATTTCCTTTATGTTCTACCATCAAGGCGCTTTCAGACAAAACACAACAGAGACTCCCAAACACATTTGCAGACTCTGCTTCCTGCCCAAGCTGTTCTCCTGGGATTAAGGGGAAGTCAAATGGCTTTGGGTTTCATTTTCTTTAAACATTATTATTATTTTTTTTAAACTGTGCATTTTGGAACAATATATACAGCGTATCCTCCCTTTCTGGGTCAGTCGCTCTGTTCCAACAAAAGCATATTGCCTCCCGGAGGGTAGGGAAGGCAAGTGAAGTGCGATGTGCAAGGGCTGTAAGGGCCAGATTGCCTGCCCAGCTTCTTCATTCTCAGGAAAGATGACTGACAAAGAACTACCGATACTATCTATGTTAGCAACATTAATTAATATTATTATATATATTAGACATAAAAAATCTAGCTTTTGTTTTGTAGAATTGTGCTCAAGAATAATTACAAGAGAAATTATATGATTTCCCCAATATTGATAATTCTTATGAGTCTCTTGAAGTGACAAGAAATATTAAAGCCATTTTCCTCCATTCACACCACAGTGATGATGGGCATCCCATATTAGCCTGTTCAGTGAAGTTATCCAATGACTTGCAGTGTTTTAGAGAAGACAACTGGGAAAGGATGAGGACGGGCATCTTTTAATAGTTCTGTGCTTTATTTGAACTGTTTTCTTGAAGCTTGTCCCTGCACTCAGCAAGATTTCGGTTACTGTGCCCACATTTTGCTATGAAACAAGCAAGTAGAAATATCCCACAGTTCTCAGATCT
>JAVCKT010025869.1:32328-45498 GCA_032273925.1 Rhynchotus rufescens
CATATATTTGGAAATTATGCAATACAGACATTAATAATAGTATACATTAATATTTCAGTAAGTCAATCCCTATGCAACATTTTCAACAAGTTCAAGATGCACTAGCAGTTATTTTAGCAATGGTTCTGTAGCTCTCAGTACTCTAAAATGGGATAATGGGAACCATTCTATGCTTTGCAAATTCCTCTTTTTAACTGTACGGGCTTCAGAAACCTGCTGTAATAATTCAGCACAGGGTTTGGGATTGTGGTTTGTTCTGAGGGCCATTATTATTTATGTCATGCACACCACATTTTTAGAACCATATTGCTTTTGCTCATAAAAACCACATGGCTATAAATCCCAAGTGTTAAAGTGTCTCCAAGACTAAGACTTTAAATAAATCTCCATTCAGTAGTATTCCCACTGTCAGAGGACTTAGGTGACAGCATGCTCATTTTCCAAAGGTGCTTTCCTTTTTTTTCATTAGTGTATCCAGACTGGTTCATTCAACACTGCAATTGTGGGCAGCGGTCTCTTCGTGGCCTTAGAGTGCTGAGTGACTGTCAGTTCTACAAAAACCAATTGTTCAAGATGCTATCCTGAGAGTAAAATCAAGAATATTAGATGCTGCAGAAAACCACAGAGAACTTATATGTGAGACCTGAGGTAACCTATCTTAGGTAATGACATTTCACAGGAGGGACTCTGGTGCAGCATCTGAGCCGCTGAACTAACCTCAGGGCCGGGAAAGGAACTGTTTAATACACATTTATTCAGTGCCTAGCACAGCAATTTTCCAGGCTTCTTTTTTTGAGGATGTTACTGCTTCTGAAAGAAAGAACAAAATACGCTGTGCAGCATCCATGCACCTGGTTTGCAGTCTAAAGAGCAAGAGAAATTCCAATACATTTCTTTGCACTTAATCTTGTTGAAGTAAAGATGAAAATATTTGCAGCTAACCATGCACACGGCTTCTTTCTCTCCATAGTACGTCCATTCCACCACTGAAAACTTGACAAGCGACATGTTCCAAGAGCTTCTGAAGCATCTCTGTCACTGCGCTGGTGACTTCCGAGAAGCAATAAGACACGATGTGTGGAGGCAAATGTTTACTGATCTCTTCCTAGCTTGTGACTATGGGAAGGTAGGCACAGCAGCTCTCAACCTGATTTCCACACAGTGATGCTTCCCGTTTGGTATTTCCCTGGATCATTGCTTTTTGTTTGTTCTTTATTGCTCCAGGTATGCTATTTTTGCTTACTCAGCATTATTTTAGAAACTATTTTAGCTGGTAATGCATTTTGTTCAAATTCATAGTTCTTTCTTAGACATAGAAATAATCAATAGCCTAAACCTGATGGCTAGATAGAAACTAGATGACCTAGAGTAGTGAACTGGGTTTGGAGTTTGATGATTTGGGAGAATAACCATGAGCATTACTTTTTTTTGTCATTACCTGTTCCCATAGCACTTTCAAAGGATTTGGATGCCAGCTTTTCTATCCAGCCATATTTCAACAAAGATAGCCTTACAGAGGTTGACCTTAACAAATGTGCACATTACAACAGTAATAATATATATTCAATCATTTATGTTGCATTAATTTATATACCTTTGGTCCTTTAATCAAAAAAAAAATGCAGAATGCTTTAAAATTAGAATGCAAAAATAATCCAGGCTCTACAGCCTCTCTCTGGTAAGTACTGTGAACATCAGCTGCGGTTTATAGCTGGGAAATTAAAATATAGTGAGTCAGTTACAGAGCTGAAAATGAAACCCAAGAGCTATAATGTGGTTTGCAGCAGCTCTAAACTCTGTCAGTTGTCCTCTGAATATCCCTACATCCCCATTAAAGAAAAATCAGAGTTATTAGAAAGCCAGTAAATAGTAGGAGCTGAAGGATCAATGGCATAAGTTATTGCTAAAACCTTGGGCTTCATCCAAAAAGCACAACTTTTTCACAAGTAACCTCAGTTAGCCAGTTGCTGGCTACTGCACAGCAAACAGTTGACATAATCTTGCAGTTTTCTCGCTACATGTACTATATATTGCATTCATCACTCCCCTAGTGATGTTTATAGCACGCCTACCCAGAGTGAATGAACTGTGCTCTACAATGTCATGCTAATAATGTCATTACTTCTAAGAGAATGGGATTACAGAGCATATTTCAACACCAATACTATGTTTTAGAGAATGGCAGACAAGTTGTTATTTTGGAGATGAGGAAAGAAATGTGTCTACTTCTCACTCAGAAGACATTTAATTTTCCTCTTGCCCCATCGAGAAGAGCTATGATGGCTTGTCCCAGTTAGTGTAATACGTAAAGCAGAGTCCTGTCTTTGCAGCTTTGAAAGCTGCCCTTCTTTCTCTTTTGTGTGTTAATGTTACTTTCTTCCTATTAGTTCTGTGGCAGTAATCACCATCTCCATGCTACTAATCCCAGTGGAATCTCAGAGGCAGAGAGCCAAAAATTCTAGCACACAAGAGTGAGCAGCTATCAGCACAGATGTCACCACTATGCAGAAAAAAAAATGATCATAGTACTATTTCTAGCCTCTGAGGTAGACAAATTTACAGATTTATTTGTAAATCTGTAGTGTGACTCATGCACTTGTTTTAAAATTGACCTGAGCTGCTTCTGGCCTCTGGATTAGATACAAACTAACCCAAAGACTTCCACCATTTGAATGTGATCCATTACCTGTAATACTCATTCTCAAAGCACAGCAAAGCAGTTGTTTCAGTTCCTAATTTACATTCGTTGGGTGGCAGGCAGTTATTCCAGTCTGCATAGTGAGTATGGCTGGCTCTCTCAGTGATTTGCAATTAGGGCCAGGGAGCTGAGAAAGCAGCGTTTAAATTACAGCCAGATTAGAAGGTAGCCACATGATCATTATTATGATTTAAAATGCATGAATCCAAAAGGATAGCAGCTCAGCAACAGCAGCCTGGACTATATAGTAAAGCAGTTACATTCCCAGATAAGAAAGAAATTGAATCACTATTTTAATGTCCCAAAAGGAGATGACTCTTTGAGTTTAAAGATGCTTGTCTGTCCTAATATGTGTCATATACAGTTTGTTTGTTTGTGTATTTTAAGCCCAAGTTCTTAAAATACACCTGAATCAACCCAGAGATTAGTTTTCAAAATAACGGAGGTCTGAAAAACTTCTTACTTTCCTTGCAGTACAAGAACAAAGTTTGCCTCTTTGTGACCATTTATGGGTGTCTATTCTTCCCATCTCAGACACCAGCAAGGATGTTGTGATGCTCAAGATATGTATGTCCTGTTTCCATAAAAACAAACAAGCAGTTAAACACTGACCTGTCACTGATCAAATGGTGACAATCTGTTCAAGTCAGTGTCCCTAAAGGAATTACTCATAGATCACAGAACAGTGCTGAAAACAGCTAAGGATCATCACCTGCCAATATCTATGTGACAAGGAAATTAGGTCAACGTGTTTCAACTCTCTAGCTCCTGCAGTTGGCATCAGTTAAAAGGGAAGGCAAGTTTTGAGTTGCTGTACAAACACAGATGGCCTGCTGTTATTTATAGTGGATGCGGTACTTGTCCTGCAAAGAAGAAAAGTCAGTGAGATCTTTCGTCAGCCTCCCCTCATACACGAAGCACAAAGAAATGTGACCTTTTCTACTTAGTTTAGGATCTCACAGGGTTGAAACCTCGGTTAAACCAGGTTGAAAATGGTTTCCTGTCACAAAACTCCTCCCTTCTATAGATAGCTTTACTGTGACCCCTTCCACCCAAATTAAGTTGTAAGAAAAAAGGCCCTGAAATAATAAAGAGAACTCTGGTAGAATAGCAAATATATATAAATCATAAATGTTAAAAATAAGATGAAAAATCTGCTTCTAATGCATACTCAGTAATTTCTATTTTCAACAACTTTTTTGTTATTTCTAACAATATAGAAAAATAAAATGACTTTGTCTCAGTCAATCAAGAAAATATCTTCATAGAATATGAGTTACCCAAATCCAACAGTGTATTATTTTAACATGACAAGAAGTATTTGAATACAAGAATAACATATTTTATTTTTAATAACACTGCATTTATTTACTTTTTTAATAAAATAAAGCTTGGCATTAGTGCTGGCAAGTTCAAGGCAACCCAAAGATGATTATGACAAACAACAGCTGGGAAAATTCAGTGTGTATGTAATGTGTGTGTAATGGAAATACTCAAAGAAGAATCCAAATATTAGCCAGTGATCTGCTAACATCTTAAAAATTTACCATGACAGTTCTATGTTTGTATTTCTGTTCAACAGATGCAGAATTAGATCTGAGATATTTAATGGAAAAACAAACAGCATAAACAAATGTTTACATAGGAGATTATAGGGTATTTGTACGTTAATGTCAAGATAAAGATACTTGGAATCATGGCTTAGGTCTTGTAAGCTTAGGGACAGAATTATGTGATGATGGCTGTTGTTCCAAATCCATATGTGAATGAAACTCAGCTGTAATTTCCAGGGTTATTTATTTATTTTACTATCAGGAATTAGATTAAATGCATCTGAAAGATAAAAACTGGACTAAGCAGCTGGTTACATTTTGGTTCTGTTCATTTCCTCAGAATTTGTAAAAAAAGGTTTCAATTCACTTTAGAGGAGAGATGCCACAGTAACAGAAAATGTGAGATATTAATTTTCTTGATTTTCAGTATTAGTCTCCCTGAGTGGCACTTGACCTGTAAGTCATGTGTTGTGTTCAGACTGTCCCCTCTTCACACTGATGCCAATACTTACAATCTTTGATTAGAAACAGCACAGCCATCTTGGGCTCATTTCCAGAATATAGCAGCAAATTTTTCCATTTATTTCTTTAGCGTAAGGACAGGAAAATGTTTTCACAAATTAAAAATTTGGTGAATTTACATTTTGCAATTTTTACACCAAGAATAAATTGGCAAAAGGAAGTCAGTAATTCAAATTGAAAACTGCCTGCCACAAGTAATGAACTTAAATAAATTTGTTCTCTAATCAGCTATTGTATTTCAACTAATAGCAGGGAAATTATAAAGGTGGCAGGCCTGAAATAATGACAACAGGAATTCATCATAAAATGAGGAGAATACAATTGTTTAGATTTGATTTACTTTTTAAACTCACTGTTTCCTGTTTGGAAATGGCCATTTCATTGTCCTTTCCTGCTTTCATTGTCTTTGTACACTCACTCTGAGCAACAAGGACTTAATAAACTCTGCATGTTCCTCTGCACCGGGACAACTGTCACCCCTGTGGTCAAATGCACATGAATTTTAAGTGGAAATTAAGGGACTGTCATTATAGTTTAGATTTTTGATTTGGTTAAGCAATTGCCAATACTTAATGCCTTAAAGGAAATGATGGGGCACAACACCAAAGCACAAGGCACAGTCACTAATAAATGAAAATTCCTCCATAGTACAGCCAGGCAATCAATATATATCCTGAAAGTGTGAAATGCTGTGACTTTGATCCTCACATGAAGAATTCATTTGGCAGTATTGGTCACAATCACCTAACTGTAATTTTTCCAGAGCAGGCAATAGGATACGCCTGCAGAGTAATATGAATAAGGAATTCCAGCTAAGCCCAGAGAAGTAATCTTTCTCCCTATGAAATAAATTGTCTGCTTTGAAATTTTTGCTGATGTTTTGCTAATGGTAAATTCCAGCCAGAGGTAATTCTTAGCTTCTACAGACTGAATACTACAGACAGCAGTGCAGCAAATGTTGAGGTAAGCAACAAGAACTAGAGAGAAAAAAAAAGCTGCAACTAATAATTCTATATTTTTTTCTTTTTTTATTCTTTTTTTTTTTTTGGTGGGGGGCGGGTCTAGGTTGGCCTCCTAAATAGGCAAATAGTACTTGCCCTGCTGGAAGAGTTCTATGACAGAAGCCCTGTGGTTGCCAAGAGGGGATTCTGTAACCCAAGACAGTGTAAGTATATGCAGGTAAAAATACTATTCCAACATTTTGAGTTTCTGAGCATGTATGTTTGCAGGGAGTACATGGTATGCATGTGGTATGTATCTAATGGTATATATTTGTTTGCGAATGCCTTTCTTCTTTTTCTTCTTGGCTGAACACAAACCAAATGTAAACTATCAACTTATCAACCCTTTTTGTATTATTAGGGCCAATAGTTGAGCTGCAAGAGATTGAGCTTACAGATTTGTGGGGAGGCCTTGATGACCAAGAAGTTTTTGAGGAACTCAGTGAAGAGTCTGAACTATCTCAGACAGAAATTTCTGAGGGACAGACTTTAGTGTCTGAACCTGTAGATGATGATAGACAAGACATAGACACATATGGAATAAGCACTGCAGTCAGAGAAGATCTTTTTGAACAAAGGGATATGAGTGAAGCTGAGGCTAGAGGGATTTCTGAGGAAGAAAACCAAGCATCAAATGTGCTTCCAAAACGAGAATCAAGTGATGTGGAGGTAAGAGAAGAAAGTGAGGATGGTGTGTCAATGATGCAAAGCACTGATTTTGAATCTAGGGATTTGGATGGAGATACAGTCCTTGGTGAGAAATCTTCTTTCCATGAAGACACCGAAGCTGAAACACAAGCTGAGTCTGCAAGTGTAGACAGCCAGGGGGAATCCTTCCCAAGATCAGCCTTTACTGGAGATGGTGTCACTGGAGATGAAGAACCTAGACCTGAAAAACACATGGAGGAAGGAGAATTTAGCCTGGGTAGAGAGTTAGTTTCAGAAACAAATATGGGAGAAGACCATACGATCTTGGAGAGAGAACCTGGCACAGAAGGACAGGTTAGACAGGAGGAGGACAATTGGATTGCGGAGCCAACTGAAACAATTCCAGGACCAGCACCTGAAGCTACAGGAATGGTCTCAGAAGAAGGAACTACAGCCGAGGAAGAAACTAGGCCAAGAAAAGAGAGTTTTTCTAATCAGCATGACAGCCAGTTTGAAAGACAGGCAAGCTCAGAGACAAGACTGCAGGCCGAAGACCTTTTGCAAGACCAAGGTAAAACATTCTGCTTTGTTGTGGCCAATCTTCATCTGCACTGGTTTAACTATAGGTTTGTTTTTAATCCATTTCGAAAACAGTGCAAGCATGTGAGTAATTTTTGAGTAGGCAAGAGCATAAGCTTTGTTATCTCCTCAGCATGGTGTTTCCTCTCAGGATTTCAGAGCATTTTCCTCTCACAGGACAGCAGGTGAGTCACTTTGGTGGTGATCTGTATTCAAGGCACTGATCAAGATTATTTAAATCAAACAGGGACTTTTTAGAAGCAGCAGCACTTTATTATAATAAGGAGAAATTTTATATTCTACTTCCACTCTGGAATATTATGACTGCAAGACAGAGCAGGAGCATGTTAAATATACATATAGCTTTTAATAATTATTAGAATGGGAAGGTCCATAGGGAGATACATTCTGGAATCATATAGCAGGAACCTTTTATCTCACTGAGTTTCCAAAGGAACATCATACTTTTCAATTATATACAAAGGCCCTTGTTCTAGAAGGCTCTGGCTGTATAACTATGTTTCATACAAGGTGGTTTCTTAAACACAGTAGAAGGACAAAGTGCTTACTAGTGGTCTGGGAATGCATCGTTTTGCATCTCACAGCTTAAAGCACTGCAAGAGCTGGGTCTACGCTGCACTGCAGTGTAGTGACCAACTTTTCATGTAAAGGGCTGTGAAGGTGATAATACGGCCCATTAGGATCTGGAATTGTTTTGTGTGCCTAGCTTCCAGTACAGAGCACTGACTTGTTATTTGATCTGTCCATGGATGGACACAGTGTTGTCTGAGAGATGCCAGCCTTCCGTCTGCAGGGCAGATTCCCACCCTGTTCTCACCGACATGATCATAAGATGCTGTTTCAGAGAGAGGTGGGCGAGAAACAAGAAGTCTGGATATCATGTTGAACCTACATTGGAAAAGAAGGCTGTTTTATTGCTCTTGCTAAAATGGATGGTTGTAGTAGGGCTTAAAAAATATAACTGTCACCAGGTGAGTTTCAAGAAGCAATATTCCAGACAGTAAAAATAAATCACTATTGATAACAAGAGTAGCTCTAGAGACATAGAAGTAGATTTTACATATGCTCAGATTAGTAAACCCTGGTTTACAGAAGATTTCTTTTTAAAATTGCAGGTCCAGCACTGTCAGCCATAAAGGAATCTCAAACCAAAGTTACCCAGGAATTTGAAAAAACAGAACAATTGATAGATGGGATGCCGTGGTCAGGTGACTACTTGTGTCAGCTCTTTTCATCTGCTTTTAGACTGTGATTGGATATGGATTTAACAGATTTTAAAAATGTTTAAAAGTCTTTTTAAAAAGCTTGTATATTTACACAGTATATTTTATCTTTCATCAGGTGACCTTCTGACTTCTGACCTAAGTGTCAGGTATAGCAGCTATGGAAAAAGAATAATAGAGGACTGGAACTGTGAGAACTCTAGATTCCCAGGTATTAGGTCACTTGGACACATAGTGACTGACAGTGTCTGCACACAGGCTGTTACTGCTGTGAGCTAAAAGTTTTAGGGAGAATACAAACACTGATGCTGAAGCTGACTTCAAGATCAAGAGAACAGTCTGTGTCTCAGAAAACAACTTCTAGTATAATTGTGATTTCAGCTCACCTATTTTCAGGGATGTAACCTGGCTGTATGATTGTACCCATGCTAGACTGAAGAGATACTATAAGAAAGTATAAACAGATGAAGGCCTTTAGTCAGCAGGGAGTCAGTCTGTATTCAGTGATGCTTTCACTGGATAAGAAGAGCAGGATTCAGCCATTCTTTGTTATCTCTCATTTGCCTGTCTTTAGGGCAGCATTTAGCCTCCAGCATCACACTGTGCTTCCTGCCTTTCAGACCTGCGCCCAATCCTAGTAGAGATTGAGAGCCGCGGTGCTCCTCACATCAGGAGTGTTTTTGAGGAAAGTTCCCTCAACCTGCCGCAGTTTGTCCAACTCATGGAGACATTTGTTGGTAATGGCACTTCATTGCCTACTATGAAGAGTCTTATTGCCTTTATCCGAGAAGAATACAAACAGACAGAAGAGGAAAAAATGGAACAACTGAAGAAGGTAAATATTGATGAGTTTTGCCAATCCTATGTCCAGACCTATGAGACACTTGCAAAGTCAATTCTTAATCCCATGCTGGCAGAACTATTCACTTGCAATCTTTAATTCTTTTACCCTTTCACTTTGATATGGATTCATCTACCTTAGCCCTTAGCTTGCGGAATGATGACAGACAAATCCTAAGACAGGTTGTCTGCCTGCTTCAGGACTGGACTCAGTGAGACAGCAGGTGGATATTTAGATGTGAAAGAGCTCAAAACATTTTGTTCTGCTTATTCACCTCCCTAGCAGTCAAGAACCTGACATCTGACCTATTGCACTGGCATACCATAGAAGTCTGTGGATGTTTGAGGCAGGGTTTTAAATAAGTGTGCTTGCTTTGCATGTGTACGTGGGTGTGTATGAATGGGTACATGCCTCTTTATGTTTAAACTGAAGAAGCAGTTGCCATCTGTTGAATAAATATATTCCCCTTCAGCAATATCCTTATGCACACATCAGAATGCCCATATTTTGGAGTATAGATGTATTTCTTGGTGGATCTGCCCATAGAAACCTCTCTAGCTGCATTTTCCTCAGACCGCTTTCTAGTTTCCCTTTGTGCTGCTGACCTAATTTGGATGAGATATTGGATCTGACGGCTCTGCTGTCTTCATGCTGAACACAATACATGCTGCCACTATTTTGGCCTTTGAGAGAATTCCACTCTAAGCCATTTACCACTGTGTGCTATGCAAAAACGGGTTCTAAAGAACATATTTCTTGGAGCCCACACAATTCGGCGCAGCACCGACAAAACAGCAATCTACAGAAATACAAGCTTTCAAATCTTTGGGTGTTACTAACAAGGCTCTGGTTGTTTTTGTCTGGGAAGATGTTTTTATTCTGGGAAACTGCCACTTATCTGAGTTAATCTCAACTTAGATCTAGCGCAGGCTTCATTTGTTGACTGGAAAATGACCCTCTGCAGTGCTGATTCTGCCTGGTAAAACTAACCTGTCAACTGTGTTTAGTGTTTTCAAGTCTCTCCTAGGTTTAATGATTCATCCCCAGGTCTGAGTTGTGTATTTATGGAACTGTCCTGGCCAATAGGGATTGTGTGATTAGCCTGGTACTGCACTTTGCATAATTGTGCAGAATCTGAGCATCAGTGTCCTGGAATTACTCTCTGTTCTAGGCTCACCGCAGCTCTCTCTTGGCCCGACGGAAACTACTTTTGGAGGCACTTTTTGAAAAGTGGGACAGCAATGCATCTGGGTTTCTGGATCTGAAAGAGGTAGATGCTGTTCTAAGCACATTCAAAGAAGGAATGGAAAAAAAAGCCTGGAGGAATGGTAAGAAAACAGCTTTGCTGTGAGAGAGGAGCAATGTCAACACATTAGGCCTTCAAGCATTCAGTGACATTATTAATACGGTTGTGAGCAAGCACCAGACTTTTCTTGGTGTTGCAAGCATAATCATAAGTAGTGTACAAGGTATGCTGTGTAAAATGAAAAGGAACAATTATTTAGACTTACTTGTTAATACATGGCTCCATCCCCTCCTTCTGCAATAGACTGATGTGAGAATCAGCTTCCCAGTCAGAAAGGCAGTCAAGTGCTTTCATGACATTGTGACATGTTGAAAAATGATTTCAGCTTTAATAAGCATTAAGGATCTGTAATAGGACAGTGAAAAACAAATGCATCAAAATCCCAGGGATATGTGTTTTGCACTTTTGGTCTAGCCTGTGTTATGTAGGTGTTTTTAATAGATACCTTTCAGTGAACTATTTGCAGGAATATGTCTTGTAGGAGAGAGCACCAGCTCTCCTTATGGGTCTTAAATGGCCTTTAGTAATTCACACTGTTGCATAGGTCTCATGAATTAGATAGCAACTTTGAGTTTCATTTCTCAGCTGGTTCATTTCTCTTGATAAACGTAGAAAATTTGGTCCTGAACATATTAGACTTGGGTCAGGCAGAAGTACAGCAGGTTCACCTAGACCTGTCTGGCAGCCTCATGCATATTAACATGTAGCCATTATGTGCTCTGAAATATTGTATTAGCAATTAAGAACATGTCTGCATCTGTGCTTGGGTGGAGAGAGCAAGTTTATTCATCTGAGATTTGGGGGGCAAGTCTGCACTGCACATGGCTACTCTTGATGGCCCCCCCTTCCCAGCGCTTCAGGTTTGTATATCTGTGTTACTCGCTCTGCCATCCGATGCTGAAAATGTGTCTTTTTGGCAATCACCTGAATCTCATTACTCTGTAGCTTGCTTGAGGCAGCTGGAGGAGTAGGGGGCTGCTGGCATGCGAGGCAGTTGTCTCCAGGCTGTACAGCCATGAAAGCTGGGCAGTTTACAGCTCTGCTGTACCCACACTGTGTCAGAACACACTATAGAAACACGGAAGATATAGCCCCTTCCCTGCAAGCCTCATAAACTAAAAGATATATAAACAGAAAAAAATGGTATAGCAAAATCAATACTACATACAAGGAACACAAAACTGCTTCTAGCAGCCTCAACCTAATCTCTTAAAGAAATCATAGAACAAGAAGATTGGAAGGAAGAGCTCACAGACATTTCATTTCTCCTGGATGGCAGCATGGAGTGAAAAGTGGGTTATTTTCTTGGTAAATGAGAAATGTGACAACTCATATATAGCTGGGCCAAATAACTCGTTACGTTGCACGCTAATGAAGGCACTGATCCTGCCAAGTGCTGCCAGCTCCTTTGAGAGTCTTCAGGGAGAAAGATTTTCTCTTGTAGGGGACAAACCTATTTTCATCTAACTGGAGAACTAGCAGCAGCTCTGCCTCTTCTTGCCCACTGCTGTATGTGCTGACGTTACCCTGCTGCATCACAAGCCCTTGCCCAAACTTACACATCCCCCAAAACAATGCACAAATCTGACATTATCACTAAGATACCAACGTGGCTGTAAGAATGGTGCAGACAGATAGCAGTTCTTTCCCTTTCAGCTCCAGGAACAGCTTATGCTGCTTGTGCACGTGCACTCACAGTGGCCTGGGAACATGGCTGGATTCAGTGTTGCAGACAAAGACTTGATGGGTCTGGCAGTGCTATGGGCCAGATTCCTCTGTGGATGACCATAGGGGGCCCTTTTCTGCACCCTTTGGTGTCTTGTTAGAACTGGTAGGCATAGTTTGGTCATGTAATTTTTTAATTAAAGGGTAATTTGATCCAGAACAAATCATTTTGGAAGATTTTCTTTTCTCTTTTGATGAAAAAACACTGTGGTTGAAGGGGAAAAAAATGTTCAGCTTCTTGTGTATTTTTCTTCATCTCTTTCTTCAAAGGCAGTGCAAAGGAGGAGGGTCCAAATCCAAATAATTGTATATCATCAGAAAATTCGCCATCCTAGTTTTGTCTGAAAATCAGAAATGACATTAAAGTATTTGGAATGTTCTTCAAATGATTAGCGGAATAAGTCAGCGTTAAAAGTCAGCTCCACAATCAGTGGGCCTAGTTAGTCACTATTATACACCAAAGCTACTGCAACAGCTAAAATCAATGATAAAATCCTCACTGAGTTCTGAGGGGGAAAGAGGAAACTCTTAGCTCCTGTAAAACATGTCCTTTTATTTGCACCAAGAGGCAATTAGGGCATCAGGCGGCTTCCTGCCGGTTCTTGTGCATCATTAACCACAGCATTTTCTATCAGCCTGTTCCTTATAGACTATTCTATGTATTGATCACAAATACTCCCCGCTGAGCAGCAAACTTCACACTTCTACCTATACAGCAGTGATCGCTAGTTTGCTAGTAGGAAGTGCTGGACAAATAGTTCCCTTTCCTTTAGCTCTCTGGATCCAGCAGGACTTGAAATCAGGATGCAATAAAAAAAAAAAATATATATATATATATATATATATATATATGTATATATCCAAGTGTTAGTCGTTGCAGTGTTGAGGAGAGGAACTGCCAGGGGCATGATCAGGCAAGTACAGCTCTGGGCAGAATACTCCATGAATCCCACGTTTCCAAAGACAGGAAGCTGACCTGCGAATTCCAAAGACTGTGCAAGAGCACCCCCATGAGTTCAGATCTGCAGTATGGGAAGGAGCGGAATCAGAGCT